>PVKU01005007.1:99223-132559 GCA_004027475.1 Anoura caudifer
CCACCCCCGCCTCCCACCCTTCTCCTCGGATCTAGCCCCCTACGCCGACGCCCCGACCGTTGCCCGCGGACTCCTAGCCCCCTCCCCTTGCCTCCTCCCCTGAGCAGTTGGTAGGCCTGGCCTTCGGGCGGCAGAGCTGTGTTTTACCCTTTGCCTCAGGCCCCCTTTCTCTCCTACAGCTACACTCCACACTTCCCGGGTCCTACCTTTGCCCTTTCCGTGAATCAAGGCCCCAACATCGCCTTGCCCAGAACAGAGATGAGCCCCTACAGGTCAGCAGTTTAGGCTTGAATTAGGGTGTCCCTGGGATGGTAAATGGGGTGAGGCATGCCAGTTGAGCTGGGGAAAGAGAGAAGAGGTCTCCCCAGACCACATGGACTTAGAAGACTCCTATCCCAGGGGCCTACCAGGCCTTTTAGCAGAGTGAGGGCTGGCTGGGTGACACTCATTTCTAGAGGTGGCTGTCCGGCAATGGTGTCCCAGGGTTACCAACCTGGGCAGCCTGCTATGTGTCTGAGGCATTGTGGGCAAAAGGGGGGGGGGGCACTTCCAGAAGGCCCAGAATGTGGCTATGAGTGTAGCGTGCTTCCTAAGCCCAGTGCATTACCCACCCCCCCAAAAGAAAAAGTAACCCTTAAAAGCCAAAGAGCTGGGTGAGCAAGGCGGGACCTTAAGGGGCAACTGCCCAGGGAAAAGGGCATCGATGAGAGGGGGGCAGAGGACCATGGCACACCTCTAACAGGGTTCTTTATATTTCCTGGCCAACCAGTCGCCTGCTCCATTGATTAAAGGGGAAATAGTTGGTAACTCTGTTCCCCCTTTCTTCCAGAGCGATCCAGCTCTTCCTTTCCCTCAGGCCTTTTCTTTCGTCCGAGTCTCACACCGGCAGCAAGCGTACAGGCCAGGTCCTGTATGGGGTGGCTGCCCGCAAGCATTTTCTCCAGGCTTTCTAACAACTGAAAGCATGATTAAAGAGAGATTGGAGAGAGCATGGCTCTGTTGTGGGGTGGGCAGGGTGCCTTCCCTTCCCTGCTGCCACTGGCATCACATTCGGCTGGGTCCGTGGGTGGTGAGGGCAATGAGGGTTTGAGGTGGTGAGAGTGCACATCCCTTCTCAAAGCCAAGCCCTAGCACTGATTCTGGCTATCATAAGGGGATCCCTGCGAAGAAGTAGGTGGCCTCTTGGGCAGTGGAGACCAAAGGAACTTGGGGAGGGGGGAGGATGGAAAGCTGACACTGCCCCTGGCATCTGCCCTCTGCCATGCCGATATTAGGCCAGATGCATCTTTAAGGACCTGGGGTGACTAACTGGTTAGAAACTGGCCGTTTGGGGACAGGTTGGCTGTGTACTGCCTGGGCTACAACCTGAGACCGCAAAAATCCAACCCCCTGACCTGTAAGGCTCCCGTCCTCCACGTCTTCCACCTCTTTCTTGGGGCTGGGCTGCGTTTGTGCCCTCTCCCTTGGGCCTGGCAGTGCGAAGTGCAGTGGCCCAAGACAGAGCCAAACTCCTCCTGTTTGAGAATGTGGGAGGCGGAGGGGCCTTCGGCGGGTGGTGGGGCTCATTAGGCAGAGCGGGGTGCCGAGAGGTGCGCGCCGCCAGCCCCGGAGGCCGCCTTTGAGCCGTCGGGGCGGCTTCATTAAGCGGCGCTAACAAGGCATACAAATGCCGGCCCAGCAGCTTTCTTGCAGTGGCGGGGCCTTAGCAGGGCGCCAGGCTAATGAGGGTCACTCAAAAGGGCTGATCAAATATTCAAATTTCACCGCACGCCGGGAACTTTTATGTGCGGAGAAAGTTGAGGCAACTGAGCTGTGTTTACTGTCCCGGGCCACAATTGCTTGGAGCGCGGGTCCCAGGAGGCTAAGGCAGGGGGCGGGGGTGCAGGGAGGGAGCAGTTGTTGTTGTTGTTGTTGTTTTTCAATCAAAGGAAAGTAATCGGGGTCCTTGAAGGGCTGCGCGGCCTCCCCGCCTGAGAGCTGCGCTCTTCCGAGCCCTCTTCCACCGCCAGCGCCTAGCGCCTGGGTTTGTAGCTTGCGGGGAGGCCCAGACCTCAGGCCCTCTGGCCAGCTCCCTCCTCCTGTCATCCAGGGGCCGGAAGGGGCGTTGCTCCTCACGACAAACTGGCCTTAACAAGCTGAGCGAGGCCGAGTGGGTGCAGCTGCCCCAGACCTCGGGTCCTCTCCTCTCAGAGGCGTGCAGACCCCTTGGCTTTCCTGCTAACCCAAACCAAGAAGGGAGTGGGAGTCTCAAGCCCCTATCCCGTGGGTGGTGTGAACACTGGGATTGGGGCTGACATTTGTAAGTAAATGTCCAGTAGGTCCTGGTAAAGGAAGACTCTTGAGCCCAAAAGTCCTTTCTCCTCGAACCACCTGTGCGCCGTCCTTCCTGTTGCCTGGGCCAGAATTGAGCAAGGATGAGAATGACAGTTCTGTGACCTCGGCCTGTGCAGGCGCTAAGTCCCAGATCTCCGAGTCTGAGCAGCCAGGCGGCGCGGGAGACCCAGAGGCCCCGCAGGCTAACCTATCCTTTCCGATCTCCCGGCTCTGAGACACCCGGGGTGCAGGCGCCCCCTACTCGTTACCCCCCTCCAGGATTCTCTCTCTGCCCTCTCTCAGCCCAGCTCCTCAGGGCACCCGAGCTGCCGGGAAGGAGGCCTGGGCCCCGGAAGCCGAGGTCCTTCTGCTTCTAACCCCCGCCCCAACGCTCAGAGCCTGGGAATTTGGGAGGGGAAACTCCGGCGCTCCGCAGCTTCCCCCGCCGGTGCCGCCCCTCCCCCGCCGCGTCCTCGCACGCGGGTCCGCACTCCCAGACCGAGACCCTGTCGTGCCCGCGCCCCCAGGTCCGCCTGGAGCCAGTCCAGCCTCCGGCGCCGAGGACCGACCGACCTGCCTTCCTCCCCAGCTCCTGGGACTTGCAACTTACGGGCTGCGGGCGGCGGCGCGGTGCTTTGGGCCAGAGCAGAGAGTTGCGGGCGGCCGCAGGACTGCAAGGCGAGCTCCGTGGGCGGCGCGGAGCTGCTCTCGGCGGGCTGCTCTGACAGTTCGGGCCACCGGTCCGCCCCGCCGCGCCCGGCCCTGTCCCGGAACACAAAGCTGCGCGCCCGGCCGCCTCGCTCCGCGTGGCTTTGCACTCCCGAGCCGCGGCCGCTACCGGGAACGACGGGGTGCGGCGGGTCGGCGGGCGCCCCAGCCGAGGTGTTGCCCAGCTGAGGACCAGCCCCACTTGCCTCAGTTCTCCTGGAGTGGCGAAGGTGTTCGATCTCAGCGCTTTCGGCGGAGCCCGCGGCACCTGCTCAGCCTCCTCCTGAGCCGACCGCTCTTCGGCAGGGAGAGGCCCCGTCGCCCCCACCCGGAGGCGGGGGTCTCGGGGAACGGGGAGAGTACTGGCTGGGTTCACCCGCCCGCCCGGCGCCTGGGTCCTCGGCTCCAGGGGTTGCAGTTTCGGGGTCACGAGCTGCTTTCAAAAGTTGAACACAATATTCGGAAACCCACCCGTAGGAATTCTCCCCCACACGCGGCACAATACCCACTCCCCTCCCTTTTTCATTCCTTCCTCCCCCGCTTCCTCCTCCTGCCCCTTCCCCCTCCCACCCCTCAGCCTATAATCCTTCCCCTACTAAGAGAAAGGGATCGGGAAGAAAGATGAAGTGTCTGTTTTTGTGTCCCAACCTTAGGGCTCCTTCTGGGCGCGCAGAGAACGACCGCCCGGAGCCTCGCAGCTGAGCGGAAAATGACCCGCGCCCTGGACACAGATGTATGGAGATCACCCCAAGTGGGGCTTGGCCGGGCTTCCCTTTGGCGAATATTTCCCTGCCTCAGTCCTCAGGTTTACAACCATCGACCCTCGGCTGTCTCGGGCCGAGTGGGCCAGTGTCGGGCCCCCTCGCCCAGTCCAGAGCCTCTCTGCCACGGCGGAGCCTCCAGCGCAGCTCTCGCTTCTCCAGCCAGGAGGCCTGGCGCTCTGGGAGTCAAGGCCTCGGGAGGGCCAGAGCTCCGGGGGCGGTTAGGGGCTGGGACACTCACAGCCCCAGTCACGTTAGTTTTCCCATTTAAATTCTCTCTCTCTCTCTCTTCCCTCATTGAGATCTCCCAAGCGCTGTGGACTCGGCACCTCGCTCCCAGATCTGCATCGGAATGTAGAAAAGATCTTAAAAAAAAAAAAAAGTTTTGAATTCCTCAATGATTTTTCTTCTGGAAAGGCAGCTTAGGATAATTATGTCAGCTTTATTGAGGGCAGATTAGTTGAAGTCTGGACGCTGCGTTTCAATACGCGTTGTACACGGGCCGACAATGTGGGCATTGTTGGCTACTGTGTGTGAACTCATTCAAAATATACACTTTTAAACACCAAACTGAGTCCTGTCTAAATATACACAGTGCTCAGAGGAAAGACGTCTCTGACCCCGACAAATCTGCGTAAATCACACTTCATAGTTACAGAAGCCTCACAAAGGGAGGCCCCGCTCAAGATGCTGATTACATCTTCTTAAAAGCGACATACCTTAGAATAAATACTCATGCTCGCTCTGGGGGCTGCAGCGACCGGAGGGAGGGAGGGCTCTCTCCATTCCATGGGCATTGAGGGGTCTGTTTTAGGCTTGTGATGTTACTTTCCTTAGAGAAATTCGACAGTTTATTTTTTTTTCTATACAAGCAATTTTCAGGCCTAGCCACTTCTTTGTGGCAGTGCCCAAAGTTTGAGTGCCCTTCTGCGGCTGGTAGACAGACCCAGAGCTCCCGTGGAGGGGACAGGGCGTGGGAGGTGGGGAGGCTCCAGCCAGCTCCCAGGCTTCTCAGCTTTCCAGCCTCCTCCATAGCTCGTAGGGGAAGCAGCTGAAGTCTAGAAGGAAACAAAGAGGAGGCTTGCTTTTTAAGATAGAAAGAAGTGTACTGTTATATCTCCTGCTATTTTAAAATTCAGGGCAATAGGGGAAATCAAGGCTCTTTGACTAGGAGTCAGTAAAGAGAAGCCAGTTCCAGTGCGGAGGAAGTTTGGGTAAATGTGTCTGATAATCAGGAAGGAGGAGGCCAAAGCAGCTTCCAGCATCGTGGCTTCTGGGCTCCGACTCCCAGGCCCCAGATGCGCCCCGAAATCCCGGGGCACAGCAGCCTGCAGGACCAGGGTCAGCTCGGGCAGTGGGTTCCATGATCTCATATATCTTTCATTCCTCGCCACTGTTAGCGCTCACATAGGCAGAAAGAGGCAGCCGGACTGCACACCATGCGCAAACCATGTCCCCTCGGCTGTCCCTCCGCCTCTCTCCTCTGGCTGGTCCTCGGCCTTCAAGCCACATGAGGAGCCTCTCACCTCCCAACAAAATCTGCATCCCCCCCACCCCCGTTTAATTGCTCATCCCATTCAATAACTCTGTGCCCATAGCGTTTCCAATTTCTGGGTCAACTTCTTTGGGGAGGAGAGAAGGGAACTCAGAGACAACGAGAAAAGCAGAGAGGGAGAGAAGAGAGAAGTGGAGGACGTGGTGAGATTAAGAGTTGAAAACATAAAAAAAAAAATTCTCCTTCTCCCCCTCTCCCTCTTTTCCTCCTCTCCCGCTCCCCCCCCCCCCCCCCCCACCTACCCACCCCCGACTCTGGCTAAGTGGTAAAACCGTCCTTACGTTCTCGGTATTGATTGGCAGGGCTGACAGTGATTGGCAGTGGTTGCCGTGGCAACGCCACAACGACATGCCGCAGACCAATAGAAAAGCGAAACAAAATGTTTCAATGCTGCACTCACTGTGGATTTAGGGGAGATATTATGAGGCTGTTGTCATTAGGGCGATTGCTGTGGA
Organism: Anoura caudifer; assembly: GCA_004027475.1. Lineage (NCBI taxonomy): Eukaryota > Metazoa > Chordata > Mammalia > Chiroptera > Phyllostomidae > Anoura > Anoura caudifer. The sequence continues at coordinate 105,016 of PVKU01005007.1, forward strand.
ATCGCTGAATCTTGACTCGGCGGTGGTTGGCTCTCGCCCTGCTCCCGCTCTCCCTCTCCCTCTCTGTCTCGGGTGCGCTTTCTGCGCGCGCGCACCGGGCTGCTCTCCTTCCTCCCTCTCTATGTGGCTGCGCGGGTGTGTGTGTGTGTGGATGTGTGTGGGGTGTGGGTGTCCCTTACGCCCTTCCTCCTCCCCCTCCTCCCGCTGCCCCCTCCTTTCCTTCTCCTCCTCCCCCCTCTCCTCTCCCTCCTCCTGGTCCTCAGCGCCCCTCTCCTCCTCTTCCTCCCCTCTCTCTTCCTCTCCCTGAATTTTCTCCTCTCCTCTCAGGTCAGTCCATGGTATTCCGCTCCCCCCTAGACCTCTATTCCTCCCACTTCTTGTTGCCAAACTTCGCCGATTCTCACCACCGCTCCCTACTTCTGGCGAGTAACGGCGGCGGGACCGGTGCGGGAGGCGGCGGCGGCGCGGGCGGCGGCGGCGGGAACTGTGCGGGAGGCGGCGGTGCTGGCGGAGCAGGCGGCGGCGGCAGCGGCGGCGGCTCCAGGGCCCCCCCGGAAGAGTTGTCCATGTTCCAGCTGCCCACCCTCAACTTCTCGCCGGAGCAGGTGGCCAGCGTCTGCGAGACGCTGGAGGAGACGGGCGACATCGAGCGGCTGGGCCGCTTCCTCTGGTCGCTGCCCGTGGCCCCCGGGGCGTGCGAGGCCATCAACAAGCACGAGTCGATCCTGCGCGCGCGCGCCGTGGTCGCCTTCCACACGGGCAACTTCCGCGACCTCTACCACATCCTGGAGAACCACAAGTTCACTAAGGAGTCTCACGGCAAGCTGCAGGCCATGTGGCTCGAGGCGCACTACCAGGAAGCCGAGAAGCTGCGCGGCCGCCCGCTCGGCCCGGTGGACAAGTACCGCGTGCGTAAGAAGTTCCCGCTGCCGCGCACCATCTGGGACGGCGAGCAGAAGACGCACTGCTTCAAGGAGCGGACTCGGAGCCTGCTGCGGGAATGGTACCTGCAGGACCCCTACCCCAACCCCAGCAAGAAACGAGAACTGGCGCAGGCCACCGGCCTCACTCCCACACAAGTAGGCAACTGGTTTAAGAACCGGAGGCAGCGCGACCGCGCCGCGGCGGCCAAGAACAGGTCAGTGGCGGGGCCCCGCGGCCTGGCTACCATCTCCGGGACCCGGGAGGGGGAGAAGGGTTGAAATGAGGCGGGCGGATCAGGGTGCCAGGGGCTCCGGAGCTCGAGAGAAGCCACGACCACCTGGCCAGTTGCAGAAAGTTTTCGCTTGCCCAGGCGCGCTGAAGAGGGGCAGGCTGTGGGTTTACTGATTGCTTTGCCTGAAAGGGGCTTGCGTGAGGGTGGAGAGAGTATGTGTGAGATCCTGAGCACCCACAGCCCTTGGTACCGGTCCCTGGGAGCCTTAGCCTTGCGCGGCAGCCGCACCACCTCTTCAGTCCGGTCCGGAGCTCGGGGCTCCTCGGGAGCCTACAGACGGGGAAGGAAGGAAGGAAGGAAGGAAGGAAAGAGCTCCTTGCCATCTGGTTCTTAATTCTATGCATTGCACAAACCAGGGGAGTGATCCACAAATGTCAGGGAGAGGACACTGAACCCGAGTCCCTGCCACAAAGGGAAAATGCTGGCGGCCACCATGCAGCGGGCCTACTTCCGAAAGCATTGCAAGTTGCCTGACCAGGAGCAGGAAAGCTGGGCCGGGAGTGCAGAGGCCGTGTGTTAGCCTTCTCGCCCCGGCCAAGGACCATCCCCTTGGCCCACTGAATTGGAAAGCGGGCAGGAGCCGTCTTGCTGCTGGCAAGTTGGCCACAGGGTCACAAAGTTGTGCTGAGCTTGACTAGTCATAAGAGTTGACGCTGGGAGGAAATAGGGAGAAAAAGAACTAGAAGGAATGATGGGGAAAGGAGAAAGAATGGAGTGGAAAGGGAGAAGGGAGTAAGTTGGGTGAGAGCCCTGACAAGGACCCTGTTGTTACCGGCTGGGGCAGGTTCTGGGCCTCCTGGATAGCAGGGAGCAGGGCCCCTGAGGCTGACAGCTGTGGGTCTGCGGGCTGAGTGGGAGCTCCTGGAGTTACTGCGTTCCCGTTTAGATGGCCCAGGCCTGAGCTTTCAGCCCTCTCACCTGCCTTCGGAGCCAAGTTTTCGCCTAACGAGGGGAGCACCCAGGTCCAGGGGAAGGCCACTTTGTAGGGAGAGCTCAGAGACACTAGGTTCATGCAGCCACTGCTTGGCCCCAGGAAAGGGGCAGCTGGAGACTGTTTTGACCCCCTCCCCTTCTCACCCCCCTTTTCTCTCCTCCTCTCTCCTCACTTTTCTGCTCTCAGCTTCCCCTGGTTCCGTGCTTTTTCTTCCCCGGTTCCTGCGCTCTGCACAGGGAGCAGGAGAGCAAAGCCAGCCAGTCCTCCCCTGGGTGTGTTTGGGGAGCTGGGGCAGGAGCACGGCGGGGACCAGACTGCTCTTGGGGCAGACGGCTTAATTTGAACAGTACCAGTGGGTGGGGAGGAAGAAACACCCTGTCCGTCCCTCCCCAAATGCTGCCCTTTCGGGGCTCTGTGTCCTTAGCTGCGTTCGCCCAGGCCTCCCCAGGCGGTCGGCCTCGGGTTCTACCTCTCTTCCGAGGCCGGCCCCTATCTGGGAAGCCTTGGGAAGCTCGAGGGAGCCTCGGGGAGTGCAGATGCGTCAAGACCCAAGCAGGGAAGGTTCTGCGGTGCTAAAGAAGCGGCCTGGTGCTTGAAAGAGGGAATGAGCTCTGAGAGTGGAGTTGGGGGCGAGAGCGAAGAGCGCGGAGTCGGGGAGGCCGGGGAGCAAGGGATGCGGCAGGCCCTGTTCCCGGCGGCGTGGGCTCCGGGACGTGGCTTGGAGGAGACGGGCGGCGCGGCCGCTGTGTCAGGGAAGGCGCCGCTCTCTGTCTCCTGCAGGCTCCAGCACCAGGCCATTGGACCCAGCGGCATGCGCTCGCTGGCCGAGCCCGGCTGCCCCACGCACGGCTCGGCAGAGTCGCCGTCCACGGCAGCCAGCCCTACTACCAGCGTGTCCAGCCTGACGGAGCGCGCGGACACCGGCACCTCCATCCTCTCGGTAACCTCCAGCGACTCGGAATGTGATGTATGATACCCAAGGCCGCCCTCCTTCCCCCCTTTTCCCTCCTCGGCCCCCTCCTCCTCCTCGACCTCTTCCTCTTCCTCCTCCAGCCCCAGAACAAATCGGTATCAGGACACACAATCATGCACACACGTACACACACTCTCCCACCCCCAGCCAAACATATATAAAAACCAAGAAAAATAAATTTAACGCAAAACCGTCAACAACCCCCAACCACCATCTACCACCACGGCCACCCCAAAGGACCGCGACGCCAACAGCCAGAGACGCTGATGTCGTGGGCGGAAAACGTAAAAGAGGTGACAATTGTATACTTTCTAGGACAAGCACGGCTTCTTTCGGTTCCCACGGACCCGGCACCCCGCCTGCATGACGATTTATTTGTATCTGGGAAAATATTCTCTCTAGTTTAAAACGATTTAAAAAGAACCGACTATACAAAAACCGACCACCACCACGATGACAAGACAACAAAAGCAAAACAGACAAAAAGAAAAAAAAATAAAACCACCATCCCCTTCGGAATTTGTTTAAAAAAAAAAAAAAAAAAAACTCCTGGAGAGGGAAATAGCAAATGTTTCTGGCCTTTTGTTGCTCTCTCTCTCTCTTTTTCCTCTCTCTCTCTCTCTCTCTGTTTTTAAGTCCAAGTATTGGTCAAACAAGATGCAATTTTCTGTTTTTTGTTCAGCAGACAATCATTTTCTTCGTAAGCACCTTTTTCTCTCCACTCTGTCACTGCCTGTGTGGGTACTGGTTATAAATGTGGAAAAAGAATAGTTATGACTGTAACAGATTTTTATTTTTATTTCAAAATTTTATATGAATTATGTATATCTTAATGATCGGTCATTTTCCCAGTTTGTAATATATGTGTAGAAATTGCCTGTATATGATATTGCTTTTTCTCCTCTCCCTTTCTTTCTCTCTTCTCCCTCCTTCGTCCCCCTCCCTGCTCACCTGTCTCTTTCCTTTTGGGGGATTCCTCTCCCCCTCGGTGTTCCAGGTGTCCACTTGGCAGTTAAGGCGTGCTGGGGGGCTAGGGTAAGATGAGGGACCCTGTCGCTAGTGAAAGCGGAGAGTGAGACCGTAGTATTCTTATGCAAAAGCTATTTCAAGTATTTCCTAGCTGCTTTGGAGATATTTCTCACTCCCTGTAGGGCGCTTTCACTGTTATCTTAACTGCGTGTTTATCTATATGTAAAAACTTTCTAAAGCAAATACAGTATTCTCCATTTTCTTATCACTCTTGGAGACTGGTGTTTTTGTCCGCCCTAGTGCCAAAGCCCCGGGGTGCTGCAGCCCACCGTCCTTCCACTGCAGCTCCGCCACCAGAGCTGGGGCGGAATTTTAAGGCCGGGTCTGAGCATTTTTCCTGGGGAAGGGAGGGGAGAAAATGGGAACAGGCCCTTCGGAAGAGAACCAAAGCCAAATCCTGACCGAAAAGGCAGAGAGGGTTCCGGCTTCTTCAGTGCCAGCTGCCAGGTTGCCACGGTCCCTGTTGGTCGCTGGGGTAGGGTTTGGCATCTTTCAGTTGTTGCTTTTTATTTTTATTTTTAAGGGAAACACACAAGGCCGCCAAATCCAAGCATCCACCCAGAGTCTAGCTGACAGGTTTTGTCTTCTTTTGGGGTGGGGGGCAACTGTAGACCGGGTGGGGAGGGGAGGAAGCACAGGTAGAAGTCTAAGGAGTGTGGGGTCTGGAATCAGGGTGGACCCCCTTCTCACTGCCGGTGTGTGCATCCGTGTGACTGGATGACTTGCCTTATGGGTCTCGATCTGTCCCCCTGAAATTTCTTCCCATCTTTTGGGATTTACTGGAGTTCCTCAAACCCCAAGACATTTCAGAGTCAACTTACATTTTAAACCAAAACCAAAAACAGTCACCTCCTTTTGCTAACCAGGCCCTGCTGGCTCCAGGCCTCCCTGGCCCATGCAGGGTCCCCACAGTCCCCCGTGATGGCGTGGCTAGTGGTACCTCTGCTGCTCCGGCCGGGCAGGGCCAGGCCAGCCTGCGCCCTGCAAGGAGCCCAAGAGGTAATTTCAGAAGACTAGCCCTCACTTGAAAGTCCAATTTCCTGAGGGAGGAGGACTGGGGAGAGATGTGCCTGATATTTTTTCGCCTGTTTCCAAACTAATTTTGACTTCCGACTTGCTTTTGTCTGTCTCTGGCAGCACCATGGGGCTTATGCAGGCTGGGCTGGACAGAGGGGCAGCCAGACCCAAAGGTGCCTTGGGTGTGCAAGTGGGTCCTTGTATGCCCAGGGCCCCGTTTGCGTGAAGCAGAAGGTTCCCTCCAGCATTCTTACTTACAACCAGGGCACGCAGACAACCTCCAGAGCTCCCAAGTTCTGTGGCCTGTGAGAATCTCTGCATGTGTTACTGCCCTGGGAAACCGTCCCCATGATGCCACATTCCAGGCAGTATTGACCCAGGGGAAGGCGTTTGGAGAAGGGGCCACCTGGGCTCTGCCCAGCCCGAGCCTCTATTCTGGTGCACACAATGATGTCCTGAGCGAGGGATCTGGCCCCTACCCTTGTTTTTTTAAACGGCTTGTCACATACTGACCAATTTCTTGGGCCTGGAGTCTCAAAGAAGTGGCTGTCTCAGACGATGTGGAGGAGCGTCTGGATGGACCCCACCCAACTGCCTGCCCAGAATCTAAGGGTGGAAGGAAAGGCATGGCACTGCTGAAGAGTGACTTCTGGAAGGGCCTTGACAGGTGACACTAGGAGACACATGCCTTTTTGTCTGGGGACAGGAGACAAACTTGTCGAGTTAAAATCCTTTCCTCTCTGAACACACCCTACAGAGGAAGCAAGTTTCGGGCACCCGGTGTCCATTCTGCCTCTCCTGCCGAGACGGGGCTAAGGCTCCACAGTGGCCTCCGGCTATGGAGGCTGAGGCCCTGCTGGGTGTCGCCCACCTGCTATTGGCCTGTTTCACTGTCTGTCATCCATCACTGTCTCTCATCTCCTGTGTTTCCACCCAGGCCTGTACAAATACAAACACACTGGTCTTCACTTTCTGACCTTACCCACAGATTCCCCACAGAAGAGGCACAGGCCTGTTGGGAGTGGCATGGACGTGTGTGGTTCTGAATGCCGGGTTTCCCCTGTGTAATCAAGGCCCACGTGTAAAGCGATGTGTGTATGTGTGTGACCTTCAATAGACATGTGTGTCCAGTGTGCTAGTGTGTGTCCAGTCTGTGTTTTCATGTGTGTAGCCTGCAGTGTAGGTCTTTGAGTGTGGCATGGGCGGCTTTTGCATGCCTAGTTCTGTGAAGGGTGACTCCGGGACGCCTGCCGGGTACTGTGCATGCAAGGCCTTTCTGTGCAGCGGGCCTACAGGCTGTGGGGTTCTGGTGTGGACATAGGTGGGTTTCCTTGTTCTGGTCAACCTGCAGATACAGTCACCAGGCCAGCCATCCCTAGTGGACCTTCCTTTGCCCCTGAGGAATGGGTTTTCTTTGGAGGGTAGTAGAGTTGGGCTCTATGGCCTTCCCAGTCCACCCTTTACCCAGAGGCACTGAATATTACACTGGATTTGGCTCCTGCCTCTTTAAGCATCAGAGTGAGGGGAAAGAGGCCCCTTTCTCTCCAGATATCCTTTCATCAGCTGCATGCCCATTCTTCCTTCTGGGTCCCTCAAAGCCACTGCAAGACAGTTAGCGTCCCAGGGGCCATGGGGGCAGAACTCGAAGGGCACGGTGTGTCTGAAGCCCTGCTGGCTGCAAAGCTACCTCAGCCACTGTGCGCAGCCCCGCAGCCTGGAGTGTTGCGGATTGTGCCTTCCGTGTGGGGTGCAATGGTGCGCGCTCTCAAGAGGGCCTCATCAGGCTGGGTAAGCAGGCCTCAGCGTTAACCATCATCCATCCCCTCCATCGGGGCTGTGGCAGCCCCCTGCCTGCTCCTGTCCTGCTGCTGTGCCACAGCACTGGCGCACACCCGCCCTAGCCCAGCTCGCTCCCACCTGGTGCCTCAGCCGGCGCCTCGGAGCTTCCCCTGTGTACAGAGGTCCTGGGCAGCCTACTCTAGTGTGTAAGGGGCTTGAAGAATAACAGTGAATTGGGGGATATTCTCTTCATTCCCACCTCCCTCAAAGAAAAACAGCCACAATCTGGGATTTGCACTGGAAACTAAACTGGCAGAATGGGATTCAAAACTGGGAAAATCTGTATCAAAGTCATGGACCCCCTAAGCAGCCCGCCTGAGGGAAGACAGGTCAATCTGCTCCTTCCTGCCTGCTCACCTCCCCCACCTCCTGCCCCCTCTCCAGCCTGGGCCCTGAGCCCCAACTTGGCCTCTCTTCTTGCCCTCCTCCAATCCTGCTGAATCGACTGCCCAGCACAGTTGATTATCCCAGGCGAGATGTATAGCTGATTTAAATGAAATGACCTGGAAGCTGCCCCGGCACGGGGTGGGGATGTTGATCAATGGTGAGATTGGACGCACAAGAGCCTGGCTGTCTGGGCTGGGATTGGGGATGGAGGCCAGTGACGGCTGGACTTGGGACTCCAGTGAGATGCTGGGAGGGCCAGGCCCAGGCCTAGGTGGGCCAAGTGGGGGTGGGAGAGAACACTGGTGTGGTCTGTGTTGGAGGAGTGCTCTCTTAGCTCTTATGACTCGAGACCTGGTCAGCTCAGCACATTCTGGAGCCCACCCATTGCTCAGGTCACTGGAGTCTGCAGCATAGTCCCAGGCCTGTGGTGTGCTGGGCATGCTCGGCCTCCCGGAGCTGGATGGCTGTCTCCTCTTGCTCTCCCTTTCTCTGCCTCTGTGGCCTCCTCAGTGCCCACCTGAGTCTTGGTCTTTGTATGGCTGTCACCTGGAGCTCTGGCTGCTACCTCTGGGACTTTTCTGGGCCTCCCTTTATCCCCTTCACCCACAAGTGCTGGGGTTGAGATGTTCAGCCCACTTGACACAAGCCCCAAATCCTTCATCTCCCCCCATCTCTTCCGGCCCCAGCTGAGTTGAGCCTCCTTTGCCCTGTTGGAGGGCCCCCAGCTCTCTGGCCTGAGGGAGGGCAGAAGGGAGCCAGGGAGGGGGGAGCAGTGCTAGCCAGGCTCCAATTTCTCCGGTCAGCTGAGCACAACTTTCCATTTGAGTGTATTCATGCAGCGGCTGATTGAGCTCCGCTGTGTTGGGCAGGGCTCCGCAGGAGCAGGCAGGCACAGCCAGGCTGACAGAGTACACCAGACACACAAACACACTCTCAATGATCTACACAAATACACCCCCCAACTTACATGCTATGTACTCAGCTCACCCCCAGCACAAACCTAGTACAGCCCTTTCCCTTATTGCCCACCTGTCCGCAGAGCAGTTTCCTGACACCCACAGACTTTCTTCCCGACACAACGCAGGGCCTGCCTTTCTGATTTCCTTTTTACAGATTGGTTCTTAGAGACAAACACAAGAACCTTCCATCGGCTGTCTCCCCTGCAGGCACACTCTCCAGGGTGCACACACTCCAGACCATACAGATGCACACACACGCACCCAATCTCACAGCCGCACCCTCCTACAGAGCTGTCCAGGGCTCTCCATGCAGCGACGGACAGCACATGTCTGCATAAAACCGCATTAGTGCCAATAAACATTGAGTGCGCAGGCTGCTACATACAGTACAGTGGGCTGGGTCTCATCAAAAGTTCATGTGCAAGGGAGGGAGCAGATGAGCAATTAATAGAGAACACAGCCACCACGCATTCACCAGAACAAACACACAGAGGATGCGCTGGGGAAACCTTCACACAACACACAGAAGCTGACCGGAAGGCATGGCGCAACTGATTCCCAGAGGCACTTCAACCCCCCAACCGCACAGCCTGACTCTCAGCAGTGAGAGGCCACCCTTTTGCCCTACCTTAGCCACACCCCGCAAATACACACACACCAGGCTAGGGCCCCCAGAGAAGATAGGCAGGACACTCGACGAGCACTTTCAAGGAAACACGCCTAATGTTTGGAGTGGTCAGGTGAACAGGAGTCTCCATTTTATAATCCACCCCAAATGCCCAGACTCATCGCTTTGCAGAGGCAAGAAGGGAAGGGAGAATAAAGGGGGAGAGAAGTTATGGAGAGGGGAGAAAGGCAAAAGAAGTGAGAGAGAGGGAAGGTGAGACAGAAAGTGGGAGGGACAGCAACAGGAAAGGCTAGGAGAAGACGGGGAGCAGCTACTTCCTGGGCACCAGGCAGGGGGAGGGCCAAGCCTGGTTGGGGGGGTGACAGGTGACGGAGGTAAGCATAGGGACCATTCCCTCTCTAAGAAAGTGCCTCTGGGAGCTGACTTGTGACTGGTTGGACCAGGGAAATGAACTGAATTCTGCCTCTGAGTGCGGGCAGCGTGGTGCTCCACAGTGCCCGTTCCCCGTGGGCTGGGGAGTCCAGGGGGCCTCCTCAGTCCAGAAGGGGCCCAGCCATGAAAACGCCCTCCTTCACATCACATGCCACTCCTCCCCGCACCAGCAGCAGCCCCTCCCCTCTCACTGAACACGCTCAGAGAACCCCCACAGATGACTTCGTTCACGGAGACGGCCGAGCACACCCACTGCCTGCCCGGGAGGCGCTGGCTCCTCTCCCCTCCGGCCCAGGGCAGAAGTGCGCCTCCACTCCCCACAATAACGCCCCACTCTTTACAAATAAGCCCACGACTCTCCTCAACTTGTACACACATTCTTTTCCGAAAAGGAATGGGCCTTAACCTGAAGGCGTCTAACCCTTCAGACACCGAGGACTTTGCAGAATGTGCTGGTAAGGCAGGAAATCCTACGGGAAGTCACACGCGAACATTCTCGCGAGGCTGCTCCTCCTGGGCTCAGAGGGCAGAGCCTCTCCGTGGGAGGATGGACATGGCTGTGGGGCTGGAGCGCCACAGTCCAGGGCCGCACAGGCTGTTCTCCTCCTCCTCTTCGAAAAGGTGGGCCTTGAGGCCTGCTGAATTCTCAGACCCCTGGAGGTGAAGGCAGGGGAGTGTGTGCGTCCCGGAACCTAAACAGAGGGCCTGAGGGGTCTATGCCAGGCCCAGAGGTGAGCGGGAGCCCGGCTGTGTGTGGCAGGCCGTTGCCTGGGCCTGGGCCTGGGCCAGCTCAGATCTGTGGGCGTGCGCTCCCCTCCGTCCCCGCTCCGCCTCCGGGCAACCGCGGCGCTCCCTGGCGCTGGGCCTTTGTCCCCGCTCCCCTGCCTTGGACTCCGTCTTTCTTCTTTCAGGCCGCTGGGAGGCGCTGTGGCCGAACCGCCGCCACTCCCAGCCGGACGCCTTGCCCCTCCCTCCGCGCTGCATTTCCCCGCGCGGGGGTCTCCGCGGTGATGGGCTGCCCCAAGCGACAGCCGAGCCCGTGACTGGGGGTGGCCTGGAGCCCTTCCAGGCTGGCGATGGCTTCAGTTTGTTGGATTTTGAGATGACTATTTACCATCATAACTAATTTGCCACCATTATTTAACAGAAATTCTTAGCAGGGCCCCTTAATGACTGAGCGTGCTGCTAATTACCGGCGTGCGCCTCTGGCTCTGCAGCAGCGGGCAGCGCCACCACCTCCAGTCCACCTGGCCCCACGTCGTTCCAAACGCACGGACGCGGCTCGCAGGGCCCACTGTGGGGAAGGACCCACAGACACGTGTAATTATGCGGGCATGTGGAACCCGCGCCCCCCCCCCACTGCCTTTCCTGAGGTCTCTGAGTTGGAAGTGGGCCTGATTATGCGGGAGGAATTTGAAGCTCAGAGACGGCCATGACTTGGCCACTGTCACGCAGTCAGCCTCTACCTTCACCCCCTCACACCTATGCATACGGTGCCTCCCTCTAGTCCTTCTCGCTCTTGCGCTCGGGGTGCCCCAGTAAACAGACCCTTTCCTTAGACCCTGGTTGGGGACGTCAGATTAGGCAAACAGAGGAAAGAGAGTAGGGAAAGGCGGGAGCAGTCAGTCCTGGCCCTGCGCTCTGACTCCTGCTCTCTCACACCAGCACTTGGACCTTGCAGCCCGTAGGGATGTAGCACCAACCAAATACACCTCCTCCAGGGGCGGGATGAAAAAGAAGCGTCGCTGGGCAAGGGCTGCAGGCTGGCTGGCATTCCCGTGATGGACTGAGCGAGGGATATCAGCGCTCCTCTCCCAGACGGGACTGGGCTTTGGTTCAACCTCTGCTTCCCAATGGCATGGGACTCCATGGTGTGCATTTGAGTGTGAGCTGTGTGTATACATGTGAACTTTGTTGAGTGTGCAATGAAATGCTTGTGCAGATTCCCGTGAGACGCAGTAGAAATGTTTACCTTATTCCCTCATGATGTGTCTACCTGCAGATGTGCGTGGGGCGGGGGGGGGCAGTGTCTAGAGTGGTATGTGCTTGTGGGCATGAATGCATCCAGCTAAATCCAAAAGTAAAAACGAAGAGGGGAGGGACAAGCACAGTGAAGCCTTGCCCTCAAGTTCCTCAGAGTCCAGTGGACAGTTTAAGGTCATTCCCGAAGAACAAACGAAGCAGGTGGAGCCGCATAAGGAGGGTCTGGGGGAGTGGCAATTTCTAAATGAATGACAACATTGGCGGTGGGAACAGGAAAGGCTGGAGAGATGAAATGGGTTGAGTGGAGCAGAATCCAGGCGGCAGCAGCACGAGCAAAGGCACAGAGGAGGTTCCTGTTGCAGAGCAGAGCGGTGTATGTGGTTGGCGCCTGGGTGAATAAGGAAATTGGTAATTGAGTCTGAGAGAAGGGGGAGTGAGGGTCAGCTACAAGGTCAGGCAAGTTGTGTGGCCTTGATCCCATGGGCACTGGGGAGCCAAATAAGGATTTAAGTGGCCATCCCCACAGCTGTGCTTCTCCCTCTGGTTGGGGGTTGGTGTGTGTGGGGGGAGGTGGAGCAAGGCTGTAGCAAGAAGTCTATTCCAATGGGCAGGGGAGAAGTGAAGAGGGCCTGAGCTAAGGTGGCAGAGCCAGTTAGAGCTATTCCCAAGGATGTGGAAGGGTTTGATGACCAGCTGGAGATGGATGGTGGTGATGGGCTCCCTGATGATGTGATATCAGTGTTTGTTCTCTTTTCATGGATCTGTGACTTGGTGCCAGATCTCACCCTCGGACCACGCTTCCTCCAGAAGCTTCATGTCCTTCAGCCTCTCATAGGCTTGCACGTGCTCCTTAGAAGGGTCAGTCGGTGGATCCTGCGAGCCAATCACCTTGTTCAGGAACCCATTTCCTATGCAAGGATGGTAGTCGGATATGGCAGCGTCTCCTCCCAGGCCTACCGCTTTCTGCTTTAGTCCTACCGACCAGTAACAACACCTCTCTGAGGGGGCTAAGAAGGGAGGAAGGAAACAGCTTGAGCCTCAGGCCTGAGGCCTGGTGGGTCTTCAAGGAGTAGCTGGAGTGACCCCAGGAGACTAGCACACTAGGCGAATGGGAGTGTAGCCTGCATAAAGGGTCTCCGAGGGTCAGAGATGGAGCAGGAGACCTAGGAAACGCGCGCCTCTCCGAGCACCTGAGGAATCTTCGTCCTAGCGCAATTATGGTGCACGCAGCCTCCTGCCAACCCTTTTCGAAGGTCCTCCGGGACCCAGACAACCCCGCACAGGAATGTGCAGTTGAGCCATTAGGATCTTAAGGAAGTCCTCCCCGGCTGCGGCAGCACCTCCATGTGGAGGAGGCGTCCGTTTCAGAGCCACCGAACAGCTCGGCGATCTTGTTATTGGACAAACGAGGGTTTAGAGACACAGAGAAATGGAGTGAGTCCAAATCAAACAAGTTTCTTGGAGATCCTTCCATTGCAGGTCGCGGCCTCTCACATCTGTTCTGCACGAGCCTCGGGCGTTCGTGTGGCCCGAGGGAGTCTATGGCAGTGGATGTCTGCGTGCTTGGCCTTTGTGTGACTCCGCACCCGCACGTGTCTACTGAGTGTGGGTGGGTGCGTTGTGACCATTGTCAGGGAGCAGGGCCGGGAAGCCTTAGCTTCCAGACTCGCTCACAGGTCCTGGCCTGAGCCATGAGTGACTGCGGAAGGAGGTTTGGGAGGAAGGAGGAAAGCAGACCGCAGCTCTGCTCCCGCAGAAGAGTCCAGGGCGCGTGAACCCGCCAGCGGAGCGAGCCGGAAGGCAGGGGAATGTATGTATTTTCCCGAGGTGGGAGGGCAGTGGGTCAGGGCATCTAGATTCCGTGAACCCCTCGAGAAGTTTACAGACACCAGTTTAGCGGCTTCTATGAGTTAGACACTCGAGGAAGAGTCCTCTTCCTCCTTCGGGGACTCGGAGAGCAAGTCAGGACGCTCGGTCCTCCATCCTGCGGGAAAGCGGCGGCAACCCCGCCTGCTCTGGCTGTGCGCGCCCAGGCAAAAGTATCTGGTCTGCGCAAGCAGCAGCGCGCTCGGGGCCATTAGCGGGTTTTTGCTGCCACCTCGCGGCAGCAGTGCGCAGCACCCTAGCTCTCTGCGCCGCGGCTTCAGCTGCGCAAGCCTGTTGCAAGCTCATTTTCTTCCGTAAGTATGGGTTTTCCAGGCTGCTGAGCAGACAGGGAAGGGCAGTCCAGGGACTGGGAAGAGCATGTCCAAAGACACTCAGGTGCAAAGGGCACTGGGTACTGAGAGGGACATCTGTTTCCTTGGGGTGCTCTTTGGTCTGATGGTGAAGACATTGCCTCCCTCTGAATAGTATGGCCAAGTTTCACTAACTTATTGAGTAGAACCTTTGGAAACTCTTCCTTTCTTATTTAAATAGACCAGGAAACAGACTCAGAAAGGCCCAGTCGCTGGCCTTAGACAGTTAGGTGGCCTATAATTCTAGGGTCCCAAGTGGCGCCTGCAGGAGGGGGGGCTCTCATGCCAGGCAAGCTGAGAGGGGAGGTGAGCGGTGGGGGGGAGGCAAGAGAAGCCATTGTAGGCTCTTTGCCTTTTCTCAACTAAAGTTTTGCTCCCCTTCTTCTCTCTTATTTATCGTGAATACTGATCCTAAATCTCTTTTCTACAGGTCTACAATTAAAAAAGCTGTGATTTTGCTTATTTGTTTTTATGTGTTTGCTGCCAAAGCTATTTGGCAGCAAAACCTGACCTAAACTGATGTGAAGCTATTCATAGTCTTTATTTCTCCCTCTTGGCATGGAGAGCAGACGTTCCACTGTGGAAACATTCATGGTTTGGTTACAGGTACTGTTCCAGACCTTCTAGGGTGGTATTGTACAATATGTGACATATGCATCATTCTGTGTACCTTCTTGAAGTCTCCAAATTTCTGAATTCACAAACACATCTTATCCTAAAGGTTTTGGAAAAGGGATCGTGGTCTATTGCACTGAGTCTGTGTTTTCTAGGGGTAAAGAGGTTCACGGTGGGACAGGAAGCTGGGAGTGTTGGAATTTAAATAATGTAAGTGGATAAACCATAAAGGGTAGGTCTAGAGGAAATGTCAGTCAAGCTGGCTGTGGGACAGGGTCACAGAACCAGCCAAGCAAAGTTATCAGCATGGTGAAGGGCCCCGGGGACTAGGGTCTTGATTTCTACACAGACTGGAGAAGGCAGATAAATCCTGACTCCTGGCATTAAGGCAAGAGAAGGAGCCACAGGGTCCTCTGGGAAATGTATCTTTCTGGATGTCTTTCAGCCATTCGGTTGGAAGACTGGCCCTAGCCCTGTCTCCAAACTCCCTTTATCCTGCCGAGATGATCAAGCCCAGCGTAGCTTTCTACAGGACATGTCATGGGGAAGGCTGGTTGCCTTTCTTTCTGGCCAAATTTGGGCCACAATAAACTGAGCAGCATGCTACAGTGTTCCCGGTTATCTCCAAGGAGGGAGGAGATCTAGGTTTCCTGTGGTCATCTGTGCTTGTCTCCAGCAGCAACACTGGTCAGCATGGAGGGGGCTGGGCTGCATGCACACTTGGTGAGTGGTCCAGGCCTGCAGTGTGGCCTTATAGGTGAGCCTCCAACAAACCTCAGACTGCATGAGCATGGGAAGCAGATGGGTTTGAGACCTGGTAGATGAGCCTCCTCTGCTGCTTAGCTGGGGACCCCCTGGGAAGCTCAGTGCTGGGAAAGAGAGAGTGGGCTGGACAGGGAGATGGGTTAGGATGAAGGCCAGGAGTGCACAAGGCTGCATCTTCCTTGTCAGGCTTCGTCCGTGGACATCAGGTCTGAGGGGGACATTTACTGCCTCACTCAGGGCCCTGCTGAAGGCTTTTTTTCAAACTTAAAAAAAATTATTGATTGATTTTAGAGAGAGAGAGTTGTTGTTCCGCTTGTTTTTGCATTCATCGATTGATTCTTTTATGTGCCCTGACTGGGGATCAAACCTGCAACCTTGGTGTATCAGGACGATGTTCTAATCAGCTGAGCTCCCCGGCCAGGGCTCTTCTTTTTTTAATTGTGGCAACACACACACAACACAATACTCACTATGTAAACCACCATGAAGCATGCAGGGCGCTGGTGTTCAGTGCCGTCACGGTGTGTGGCTGTCACCGCTATCTTGTTCCAGAACTTTTTCACTGTCCCAAAAGGGGTCCCTGGACTTATTAAACAGTCACTCCCCAGGGTTCCCTCACTCTTCACTCCTTCCACCCCCAGCCCCTGGCAACCACTAATCTACTTTTTGTCTCTTTGGATGTACCTGGTCTGGAGGTTTCATGTAAGTGGAATCACGCTGTATGTGGCCTTTAGTGACTGGCTTCTCAGCCACAATGTTTTCGAGGTCCATCCGCTTGTAGCATGGGTCGGTGCTTCGCTCCTTTCCGTGGCTGAAAACAGTACCCCACCACGTGGATGCACCACACTGTGTTCATCTATTTATCAGTTGATGAAAGAGGGGGTGAGTCCCTTCCCAGAGCAGGGTTGAGGGAAAGGGGGAGACCCCCTGGCTCCCCTGCACAGGCCACCCCAGCCTGCCAGTAACTATATTTTAGCTATAAAAGGAAAAGGCATCGGGGCTGGGTATACTGGGCTGTTGTAAGTTTGGGGGCCTATTCCCCAACACCCTGCACACCCTGTTTTCCCCAGTACATTCATGTAGAGCAATTCTGACCCGACCCTGGATGAGAAGAAGAAACGAGGCTTCAGGACATCTAGGTAGGACAGGAGGCAGGCTCTCTGCAGGTGTTTGGTGGCAACAGCGAAGTTGCACCTGGAGATCAGGGAGGCTCAAGGCAGCCTGGATGCTGGAGCCGCAGCTGGGGGTCCTCACCCCTCCCCGTGACCTCCCCACCCCCGTGCCTGCTCCTCTTCTTCTTACTGCACAGTCAAGGGGGAAGGTGCAGACTTCACCAACCATGGAAAGGAGGAGCTTGGTTTCAGAAGCTTCAAAGTTAAAAACAAAACAAAACAGAAAGATCCCTCTCAGGGAAGTCGGTAATTCCGCAGAGGTGAGAGCTGTGACTCACCTGCTAAAGTCTTCTTTTTAACCACCATTCTCTCCAGGAGCTGCGCTCTGCGCTCTCCGCAGTGCCGGACCTCACTCTCCCTGCAGACCCAGCTTGACTCCTCCCTCCGGGTCAGGCTGGGGAGAGTCAGGTGCCCACTAATCTCACCCCTGGGTGCCTGGGGAGAAAGTCCATCTCAACCACAAAGCCGCAGGGAGCTTTAGGATTTACAGAGATGGGGAGAGGCAGCCCCCAGGGGAGGAAGACGAGGGCAGGTGGGCTGCTTCCTAGGCTGCAGCCAGCGTCCTAGCCTCTTTCACCACCTTCTTTCTTTCGGTCCTCCCAGCACGCTGGGTGACTAGTATTTTCATCCCTGAGCTAGAGTTGAGAGAATTGAGGGGTTGAGAGAGTGGTGGGATGCTTGCTAGTCTTCTCCCTGTCACCCCGAAGTCGCCTTGCAGGAGGATAAGGCGTTCCCTCATAAGCTCTCCTCTCTTTCTTCTTCTGGGGCTCAGAGCGGGGAGTGAAGAGTGATGTCCCTTGTTAAGGATGTGGCTGGGGGCCCTGAACTGGGTAGGGTGAGAGGGGGTGCACCCCAGGAAGTCCTGGCCTGAGGATAACCCCATCAAGTTCCTTTCTCCTGGGCTCCATCAGAGATGAATAGGCAGAAGGATGAAACAGCCTCTGTCCCTCCAGGTAAGGTTGCTCCCTCCCCCACGGGACTCATGGTCTACAGCTGATCAGCAGTTCCTTCTGGGGTAGAACTCTCCCCTCATCCCTCCAGGAGAACTTCAGCTGTGTTGTTTTTGATGTTTATTTAAGGTATTATAACACTCACCCTGGCTGGTGTGGTTCAGTGGATTGAGTGCTGGCCTATGAACTGAAGGGTCACTGGTTCGATTCCCAGTCAGGGCACATGCCTGGGTTGTGGACCAGGTCCCCAGGAGGGGGTGAGTGAGAGGCAACCACACATTAATGTTTCTCTCCTTTTCTTTCCCCCACCCTTCCCCTCTGTCTAAAAATAAATAAATAAAATCTTTAAAAAACCTCAAAAAACCAAAGTATAATACCACTCAAAATTTGGAGTCTGGAACTTCCCTTTCCAGGAACAACTGAGTCTCAGGTGAAAAGCTAAGAGACTGGGAGGCGCTGATAACCTGAGCTGGGAAGAGTGACTCAGGGCTGCCCGAGTCATCATGGCCTGTCCAGAAGCAGAGATAACAGGAAGTCTGCAGGTGACTCAAAGGTGTGGTGAGCGTGGTTTTCAAACAGCAGGAGAGGGGGCTCACTCAGGCTGTGGGGGTGAATCACAGTGCTGCGACAGAAAGTGCCAGACAAACACGGTGTCCTCATTGAGGTACCCTGGCCACCAGAGAGCCCACGACCACACTCTGCGTGGCCTTAGAGAGATCTGAGTGTGTGGCTCAGTTCCCCAAATGCACTGGGCGCCAGGTCCCCAGTTGGTGAGAGAGGCAACCAACAGATGTATCTCTTGCACATCGATGTTTCTCTCCCTCTTTTTAATAATAATAATAATAATAATAATAATAAGAAGAAGAAGAAGAAGAAGAAAGAAAGAAGAAGAAGAAGGAGGAAAAAAGAAAATAAAAGAACATTCTTGCTTGTGGTCAGTTGGGACACTAGTAACCAAGCCCTTCCATGGTTTGAAATCCACCCATCATATTTTGGCCAATTTTAGAACAATCCTTCTGTCTCTCCCAACTGCTTTATTGAATTTTAAGGTTATCCATTTTAACACAGATCTCACACTCATTTACCGTATGATGAAAAGAGGAAAGAACACGCTCAGAGTGACATTCCACTCTCTCCATGTGGATGTGCGGGCCGAGCCTGCCTTTCAAGGTCATTTCTGGTTCATGAGCATGCCCCAGAGAACCAGGTGAGGTCATGGATTCCATGAGGGAACACGAGAGAAAGGCCTCACCGTGTCAGGCCAGAACCGCTCTCTCCCCATCCACTCAGCAAACCCATTCCCATCAAATGAACCTGGAATTGGAACCAATCGTTTTTGTAGGTCACGGTCTGTGCAAAGTCCCTGCACAGGTCACAAGCCCAAGTCACCGCCCTAACACAAGTTTCCTTGGATTTTATGAGAAGGGTAAGTATAGTCCTCCCCAGGCGATGTCTACGCACAGGGGCCTCAGTGGCTCTGCAATTCTGTGTGGGAGGAAAACTAAGGCCTTGTGACCTTAGTCATATCATCTCACCAAGCCGAGCTCTTGTCTTTCTCTTCTATGAATTGGTGGTAATCACATCTGCCAAGGGTGGTGATGAGCAGACTGGACGCTGAGTTGGAATCATTCCAGGAAGCTTAGAAATGATGACCGGCCCTGCTGTCTGGCCCTAGCTGCTGTTCTTTCTTTCACTCTGGCTGTCTGGGAACCCCCGCCCACCCTGCTGTGTTCTCAGGGTGCTGGTCCGCCCCCCTGCTGCCTGCCCAGGCTGCCTGCCAGGGGGTACGCTGCTCAGCTCCTGTGGGTGAACTCCTGCAGGAGGCGGCCCCCTTGGCCAGCCCACACCCCGTCCCTCCCATCTCTCCCTTTGGCTGTGGAAACCAGATGCCCGTATCGCAGGAGAAGAATCACAGACCCACTGCCAGGGCCTCAGCCCAAAGAGACTGTGCTGGTTCCAGAACCAGACTCGGTGGAAATTGGTTTGGGGGATGGGCAGGCCTTTGCAGGCTGCTTGGGGCTGGAGAGTGGCTGGACTGGGGCAGAGGCTGGGACATCACAAGAGTAAGGAAACATGGCCTGGAGCAGAAGATGCGTTTGAATAGATGTGCTATTTTGCCACTAAGCAAGGTATTCCCTGTCAGCTGGGCTGACTTCTGGGTGGACAATAAGATAAGGCTGTGACCAACATTTCTTGGCCCCTGACAATTTCTTCTCTGTTGACATCTGTCCAGCACAGCTGCCCAGGGTGGGCCTCTAGAGCCCCCTGGTCTGCCCCAGTCACTCTGTTCGTGATAGCTGCCCGTCTTAGATTTCCCTGCCCCACCCCCTTCAGCTGTGTACTTCATCCTGTTCCTGTAAAGGTCCTCCTGTCTGTCAGGTCACATGCCCCCCCCCCTTTGTCTCAGAAAGTGGGTATAGTCATATGACTTCACTGAGTTTGCTTTATGGAAGGCAGAGGTGGAGTAAAATTATCAGACAGTTTCCCACCTCATTGGAGATTTCCTATTCCGCCTCCCCAGTCGCAAACATTGTTCAGTCTACCACAGTCATTCTGCAAATGTTCAGTCGGTGGTGTTGAGTGTTACTGCCTGAAGTCACATACAGTCACCAGCCCGGAATCCCTTCTGGGGGGGGGTTCCCCGCAGCTTTCTGGGACACAGCCCTGCTTTCTCCCACCTGGGTGCTGAGACGGGTCACGCCTGAACACGCAGGCCTCTTCTCCCTGTGATCAGATAGGCCCCTTGGAGAACATTCTTCTGCGCAGTCCCACAAAGATCTAGAGATTTAAAATCACGAGTCTAAAACTCAGAAGCCTAAAGAATGAGAAATTTAACGGGGCAAGGACTATGTGGGATCCTGAGACCCACAGACAGCCTCACCTGGTGGCCTGTGGGGTTCCAGATCTTGGGAGTGACACTCCAGGTGCATGTATAGGTTTTCTTCTTGTCCTAGGTCTGGGGGCCTTTGCCAGGGCAGAGTCTGAAGAGGGGTGTCTCAGGGCTAGATCACCACTGGCTGAGGCCCAGGGTGTGGGTGCCTCGGAGGCACCTTCCCCCTTGTTAGAGGTGCACAGTCAATTCTTCTTCCAGGGCCTGGCAGGCGTTCCCCAGGGAATTGGCAGTTCCTGGCAAATCCTCTTGCTTCCTTCTTTTTCCTCCTTTCTTTCCCAAGTCACCGTCCTCTTCTTTGCCCTCTTCCCCCTTTTCTTACTCCTCCCTCACCCACCTTTCTTGAGCGCCCTGCCCAGTGCCCCCTCTCTGGGGCCTGAGGACGGGGAAGACCCAGCACCCCTGACCCTCCATCCTGTGTCTCCCCTCCTCCCTCCTCCCGTGGCTCAGCCACAGATGCAGGCACCTCCTGCTTTGTTTCTCATCCTGAAGACGAGCAGCTGCCACACTAATTGTCACCAGCAGGGGGTCCAGGCTGAGCTCACATTCCTCCTGCCACCCAGGCGAGGCAGCGGCGGGGGGGGGGGGGGGGGGGGGGGGGGGGGGGGGGGGGGGGGGGGGGGGGGGGGAGGTTATCAGGTGGGGAATGAGCTAAGCCAGCATTGAGCATTATTCCAGGAATGTTAAACTCTCGTTAAAGGCTTTGCCGTGTCTCACTTCAGTACACATCATGCTCCAGTTACTGCTCAGAACCGCAGGGGCATCAGCCTGGGCAGCACTTATCAATATTTTAGCATGAGAAAGGCAAATGATGTTGAAACATTGAACTATATTTCCATCTGTTCGAGCTGAAATGGGCAAGCACGGCTCAGGAAATGGAATACCTCCTCCCCAGTACCTCAGAAGCAGCGGTGGGCGCTGCCTGGCCTCCAGCCTCTGCCCCTGCCCCACTTTCCCCTCCACCTCCCTTCTAGCTTTGCCCCCAACGTTCATACCTGTGGGTAAAGTCTAAGGAGCTTGATCGTGACTAGGGGTTGGGTGTGTTGGTAGAACAGGGGTGGTGTCACCTCAAAGAATCTGAGACGGATCCTCCCCTTGTTGGAATGTGCTTCACTAGCTGATTGACAGGGAAAAGCAGGGTCAAATGTGATCTGTCCCCTTTGGTGTCAGGGGACATCATCGCCATCCCCTGCACTGGCTTGGCTCAGCGCCTGCAGCTTGCCCCTCCTGCAGCAGGGTCCCAGGATGGGTGGTCAGACAAGAAAAGGAATGTATAGGTTGTAAGCAGGTGCCTAACAATTGCATAAATACTGTGGGCAAATAAAGCGCTTCCTTATACTCCTCTTTCCCCTGGAATAAAACAGAATTTATTGGCAGGAAAGAACCTTAGAAATATTGATGTTCAATTGTCTCCAAAAACCTGGGAAGAGACTGGGGCGTGGGGAGCGGGGGAGTGGCCTGCTTCAGTGGCTCGGGTAAAAGCCCATGGGGTATCTGCATCAGGAGGGCCCTCAAGAGGCCTGAGATTCACAGGAGCTAAGACACACAGAATGAGGGGCTGCTTTCTTTGCAGACTATCTCTTTACAACATCTCTGCTTGTGGACAAGGCTGCCCACGTCCCAAGCCAGCTGGAAGAAGAGTGGCTTCCGATGTCTTCAGAAATGGGGTGCTCTTCTGCGGTCAGGACACTGGAGGGAAGAAGGGCAATATTTAGTAGCATTTGAACCAAATAGGCGCATACTAGATGACATTGCCAACAGTCCTGTCTGAAATCTGATATGTGATGAGTCAGAAGTTAAGGCCATTGGTCCTGGAGAAGAAAGTTCTTTGCAGGTGTTGGGGCCTGGGCAAGACCAGTGGGGAGGCACTGATGTACCACCCCCCTCACACCACGCAGGAATCTGCAGGGGATGCCTGAGTGGTGTAAAAATGTGAACCTATTTGTGAATAGAAAAATGGAATGTGCTTAAGTCTATCAAGGAGAAGTGATTTTTAATCTCACTGTCTCTGTATGGCTCATACCCTGGCTGGTATAGCTGAGTGGATTGAGTGCGGGCTGTGAACCCAAGGGTCACTGATTTGATTCCCAGTCAGAGCACATGCCTGAGTTGTGGGCCAGGTCCCCAGTAGGGGGCACTCGAGAGATAACCACACATTGATGTTTCTCTCCCTCTCTTTCTCCTTCCCTTCCCCTCTCTCTAAAAATAAATAAATAAAATTTAAAAAAAGACTCAGGATTGATGCCAAAATGTTAGAAAGACACAGCTTCTGACCTTTTCCTCCATTGACCATAAAGGATGGGGCTACTAAGGGGGGAGAGAAAAGAGGACACTTTGAAATCAAATTTTAAATGAGAGTCTCATGCTTCCCAAGGTTGCGTAAGTATGCCCAATAATTGAGGCATCCAAGCCAATCACAAATGAAATTTAAAAATTTGTGGGCAGGAATCTTAGTGTGGATCTGCTAGCATTATGGGTTTATTACTGATATGTTTGATATGTGGCCAATGTGAAGGAGACCCAGATTATGTCATTTAATTCAATGGTGTTTATTGAGCATCTACTATGCACCAGGTATTGCTTTGGGAACTGGGGCTCTGTAATGCCCACAAACAGTCAAGGATCTTTATTCTCATGTCGAGGGAGACGGACAATAAAGGAGAAATATAACAAATAAATCAACTACATGTGGGGGAGCAAAAGTAGATTTACAGTTGTTTGTGTGGAAAAAATCCAATAATTAATTATTTATGTTAATATATAATTATTGGATTTATTAATAAATAAGAATGCAAGAATGAACTGTTCACACACTCACGACTGCAAACCTGCTTTTGCCCCACTGTGTGTAGCGTGTTTGAAGGTACCAGGGCTATAGGAACAATAAAAAGTAGGACAAGGGAAGGGAACCAGGGAGGGCGAGGTGGGGACAAGTCGGGGCAAAAAATTGTGTTGTCAGCTCAGGCGTCAGTGAGAAAGTGAGATGTGAGCTGACATGAAGGAGGCGAGTGAAGTAAACATCTGGAAGAAATGTGTTCCAAGTCGAGAGAAGGCGAGGCCTGAAGAAATGCCTGCTGTTGGAGGGACGGTCAGGAGCTTGAGGCGGGGAGCGTGGCGAGGTCGCCACAGAGGGATGCTGGGTGAGGGCGCCCTCGTACAGCCGTCACAAAGCACTGGCTTGTCCTTGAGGGCGAGGGGAACCCTGGGAGGGCTCCGAGAAGCTGTCAGGTGGGAGGTGCCCCTCACAAGGACCAGAGGGCTGCAGGCGGAGCGTGGCCGGGCTGGGAAGAGGGCAATCAGGAGTTCAGTTTGGACATGTCGAGTGTGACGACTGTGAGCTTTCCAGGTAAAGAGGTTGAGTGGGCGGTTGGATATACAACTAAGACTTCGAGAGGGTCTGGGTGGGTTGGAGTTGTTCACATGTTACGTCTGGATGGTGGTTTCAGCCACGGGGTGGGATGACCTCACTGAGGGAGAGAGTGGTTGGAGAGAGTAGTTGGAGAACGGAAAGGAGTCCTGAGCAGTCCAACTGGTATGGGCCAGGGAGAAGAGGAAGAAGCAGCAAGAGGCTGAGAAGGAGCCACCAGGGAGATAGGAGGGAAGCCAAGAGAGGGCTGTCCTGGAGGTCACAGAAGCATATCCAGGATCAAGGCCATTGTGATGAGCGTCAGGTAACACATGTGCAGGGTTTAGAAGAGTGTGGCACATGTTAAGAACTCAGCAAATAATAGGTGTTGGAGTTACTGTATGAGTAGCACTGTGTGAGCATGGGGGGAGAGGAAGAAGGTGGGGAGCCAGGAAAAGGAGCTCTTGGTTAATGAGATCATCATTAATAAGAATCTGCAGTCAATCAGAATCTCATGGTGAGGGATCCTTGCTTAACCACCAGATTAAAGCAATCCTGCCCTTCTCATCAGCCCTGGGAAAAGGGCCCAAGTTTTGAGACAGGGGTAAGGAGGTTGGGTGAGGCGGCCTTTGATTCTCTCCAGCGCCTCACCATTCCCTGCTGTGGGGAATAGGCAGCAAGGACACAATCCTGCTCACGTGTGAACTCTCAAAATGACTCCTGGGACCCCCTTTGACCTTCACCTCTGACCTGGGGATTGGGTTCTCTGCCAAGCCTACCACAGAGGTATGAACGAAACAGGCCTTTGATATAACAGCTCATTTGAGCTCCCTGCTCATGTCTGCCTGTTACTAGGAGGAAACAGCCTCTTGGGTTCTCTTAGCGCTGACGGGCTTGGGCAGTGACCCAGCCTTGGCCAGCCAGACTGGTGCCCATCCAGGGGCTGCTGCAAGAACACAGGGTGGAGGTTCTGGGGGAGGATGGAGGGCCCCTGGAGAGTCACTGCTTCCCCACGGAGGCTGCCCCTGGAGCTTGGCTGGTGTGTGGCATGCTGGGCCCAGAGTGGCGGCTGCTGGGGCCTGTTCTGAGGACTCAGATAAATGGATACATCATCACAGGGTCCCATGAAGTTGTGGGCAGAATCCCTCCCACAGCGTGTCCTCGGGAGTCAGCACAGTGGTCCATGTGGCGTGCTCACGAACCCAGGTGTGTGCAGGTCCTCTCACGACCACGGATTCTTAACCCTGCAGAGCAAAGAGTCCAGCTGGGGCCCGACCCGTGTGACTCGGTTAGTTGGGCGTCATCCTTGAAGATGAAAGGTCACGGGACTAGGTCACCAGTTCCGTCCCCACTCAGGGTGTATGAGAGGTAGCTGATCAGTGTTTCTCTCTCACATTGATGTTGCCCTCTCTCTCTCCCTTCCACTCTCTCTAAAAATAAATAAATAAAATCTTAAAAAATAAAAGACTCCAGCTGGGCCAGTGAATTCCCTTTCCAGCTCTTCTTCTTGGGTCTATCCACTTACTACAGAACCCGCGTTTTACTGGAGATGATCTGCGGAGGCAAGAGCAGGTAAGAGTCAGCATTGTCAACTCAGCCTGGGGGTGCTTCTGATGCACAGCTCAGCTCTGGACCCTCCGGTACACACACCTCCGCTCCCGGCCCGGCAGCGTCCACTGCAGTTCCAGCGTTCGTTCTGCTGGCCTAAGGGGCTCCCACAGGGGACAGGCAGACGGATGGGTGGAAAAGTGCCAGAATACTCCCCCTGCCCCAAAGTTCCCTTCACCTACCCTGCCAATCCTGCCCTGAACCTCACCACAGAGCATCATCCAAGTCTTTGGGCTAAGGGTTGTCTTCTCCAAAAACTTCTAAAAATGCAGAGCTCTCTGTAGAGTCTGTTCTTCTCTCCAACAAGCGAAGGCTGCTGAAGGTGAAAACTGTCACCTCACTTGGCCCAGGACCCATACTGCCTGTGTTTGGGCTGCACCCTCGTACCTGTTGTATCACAAAAGCCGAGTCCTCCTCCTCCATCCACAGGCCAGCCGGGGGCCAACCCCAGGCCACTGGCTGTGCACAGTCTTTCGAGAGGGGAGAGTGACATTTCTTTTTCTCTGCGCCATTCTCCTGCTGCTCACCTCCCCAGCTGAGCAAAGGCGCAGGGAGCCAGACTGTCTGCCCCCACCCGGCACTGTGGCCAGGAAGCGTCTGGACGGCGATGCTGCCCTGCCCTCCGCAGCAGGCACCGGGATGAAAGGAAAACCCAGTACGGCAGCTCGAGACTATCCAGTGCCCTGGGCCAGACAGGTTCCCTGCAAGGATGGTGGTTTCCTCTGAAAAAGCCACAGCCAGTCAGTCCGTCAGACGATACCTCCTCTTTCGGGGATCTCTCATCCCCTCTCCTAACCAAGCAGCCCAGTGTACAAGGGGCTTCCAGTCTTGGAATACCTCTGGTGATGGGGAACTCACCCCCTCTCAAGGTAGCCTGATTCATCTCTAGTTGCTCCAGGCAGTTCTTCCGTGTATTGACTCAGAAGCAGTCTCTCTGGTGTTTCCTCCCTGTGTCATGGCACAAAGCCTGCTGCTCTGTCTAAGGGCAGTGGGGTCCCAAGTGATTGCACTGTCAAGGTGTCGAAAGGATGCTTGCTCTAAGCCTGCCTCCGAGGGAATTCTGGAACTCCCACTGACCACAGGATACCTGTGCAGACACCGCCATTCTCTTCCTAAGGGGAGGATCCTTCCCGGATTGTTGCCCCTAGTGAGCTTTCCACCCCTCCTCCAGTTGCCCCTGCCACCCCCTCAGGCACCTGTCAACTCCACATTCCATTCAGCCATCACCCCAGCCAAGTTTATGTCACCCGAGGCCATTGCGCCCAGTACCTGACGTTCTGGACCCTCTCACCCACAGGTGCTTGTCCTGGAACACTTTGCTGGGTTCTCCTACCCGTATCTCTTCCCGCATCAGCACAAGGCCTGGATCCCAGCCACCACCCTGGCCACTCGGGGGCAGTGGGCAGGTAATCAGGGCCGGCAGGCTGTTTTTAGAAACAGAACCCACAGCCTTCCTCCGAGCCTCTCTGAACCCCAAACTCCAGAGTGTGTGTTTTTTATTGAGGGAAAATACATGTAACATAAGACTTACCATTTTAATCATTTTTAGGGATACAGCTCAGTGGCAGTCAGTACATTTACATTGTTGAGCAACCATCACCACCACCCACCTCCAGAACTTCCTCATTTTCCCCAGCTGAATCTCGGTACCCATTAAATCCTAACTCTCCCTCCCTTCCCCCATCTTTGTGTCTACGAGTTCTGCTACAGTAGGTTCCTCCTGCAAATGGAATCATACAATCATATTTACAGTATTTGTCCCTTTGTGACTTATTTCACTTAACTGAATGTCCTTCCGGTTCATCCATGTTGTAACCTGTATCAGAATTTCATTTTTTAAAAGCTGAGCCCTGGCTGGTGTAGCTCAGTGGCTTGAACATGGGCCTGTGAACCAAAGGATCACGGTTTGATTCCCAGTCAGGGCACATGCCTGGGTTGCAGGACAGTTCCCAGCATGGGACGCACGAGAGGCAACCATACATTGATATTTCTCTCCCTCTCTCCTTCCCTTCCCTTCTAAAGATAAATAAATAAAATCTTTAAAAAAAAGCTGAACAATATTCCATTGTATGCGTGTATCCCATTTTGTTTATTTATTCACCCAACAGTGGACACTTGGGTTTTTTCGACCTTTCGGCTGTTGTGGACAGCGCTGCCGTGACCACGGGTGTGAGTTTCACATGTTGCCCCAGGAGCTTCTCCCTCTTCCCCCACCGTGCACACCACATTCCTGTCAAGGGGAGACTTCCCCCAGTCCTTTGGTGACATGTCACCTGCCCTGTTTTGCCTTTTTTGAGGAGTTCAAAAGTCCCACTCTGTGTTTTAAAGACCATCAAGCATAAGCACAGTACGGGGCAGGAGGATGTACACACTGCTGTGTTCACAGCTGACACTTCTATGCATTGTGTCGGGTGACTGTTCTTTCTAGGCCAGCTTGTTAAATGCTGTGTTTGAGGCTAGGTTGTCATTTTTACAACCATCTGAATGTTTTGTCACCATTACTTATTTTTTAAAATATATTTTATTGATTATGCTATTACAGTTGTTCCGTTTTTTCCTCATCA
>PVKU01005008.1:0-132532 GCA_004027475.1 Anoura caudifer
TTCAAGAGGGCAATGCCAGTTCAGGCGCACTTTCCCCTGTTCCCTGGGCCAAGTAAGGAAGAAGATCCCCTAGAACCCGAGTGGCTGTTGGAACCCTGACCTTACTCACAGTGGTCATAATATCTAGATCTTCCTGATATCTCTGCTCTGAGCTTCTACTATCTTTCACATGCAAATTCCCTTTTCTCTGAACCATTAATTTGTTTTTTTTTTAAATTCTGCATCTTTATCATGTAAACTAAAAAAAAAAAAGCACCCAAAACTTCTAGGTAAGGCATTTGTCCCACTTCTCTAATTTTTGACAAAACAACTCTAGTTACAGTACAATACAATAATATAAAGACCCATTCAGTGACCAGCACTCTCCTGAGTCTAGATTGTATAGTACACAAGTGGAACTTGCAATAAAAATGACATTCGCTCTAGTTATACATTTATAAGTTAGTACATTAGCCAGAACTTGCCCCAGTGAGCTCTTTCCTGGCACAGAGGTGTTTTTCTTCCATTCTACCAGATGGAGCTCCTTCAGACAATGGGTATCCAAACTAAATCAAAAGCTATCCTTTTACACACTGAGTTCTGTAACCAGAAAGTTACCTTTACCAGATTGCCTAAGTTGTGACCCAGGATTTTGACCTGAACCAGAAGGTGTAACAATTCAATAAAACATGATGAACAACAAGAAGTGCTGGGAGTGATGGGGAGAGTCTCCAAGTGAAATCACTTGGCAACTGCTTGGGATTCTTCAAATCCATATCCCAAATGCTCATTTTCCTTTATTTCACTTAGCATAGCCTTCAGTTTTTCATCTAATTTGCGACCAAATTCAATCAGTTATGTGAGTATCCTGATTACCACTGTTTTGAACTGTGCATCTGACAGGTTGGTTACCTCTTTGTCGCTTAGTTGTATTTTTTTCTGGAGCTTTGATCTGTTCTTTCATTTGGGCCACTTTTTCTTTGTCTTGACACACCTATTATGTAGTGAGGGGTGGAGCCTTAGGTATTCACCTGGGTGAGATAACCCAGGTGGCTGGGTCATGACTCTGTATATGAGGAAGGGGTCCGAGAGGGAACAATGGCATTTGCTCTGCTCTCTGCCAGCTTTCAGTCACTCCCCCCACTTCCCACAAGCAAATTGGGCCCTTCTGGTGCTGATTCCCATGTGGGTTGGCTTGTGTACATTCTAGGACCCTTTGGGTCTCTCCAACAAACTCTCCTGTGAGGCTGGAAATTTCTCCTGCTGCTGCCTCAATCCCCACAGGTGTTTTCAATCATTGGTTTGAGGCTTTATTTCCTCACACTGGGACCCTGGGTTTTGCAGTCCGCCCCACTCCCCAGTTTCGCCTAGTTCATCTGCATGTGAGTGTGGGACCATCTGGTTTGCCAGCTGCCACCTTGCCAAGAGTCCTCTCACCCTACCTTCCAGACTCTGCCCCTCCTACTGATCTGGATGAATGTGTCTTGTTTAACTCCCTGGTTGTTGGACTGCCATACAGTTTGATTTTCTGTCAGTTCTGGTCGTTTTGTTTTTTAAATTGTTTTTGTCCTTCTTTTGGTTGTGCAAGGAAGCCCAGTGTGTCTACCTACACCTCCATCTTGGCCAGAAGTCCAATTTGATCTTAATTTCTGCAGCTTCCCCGCATTCTCCCTGCATCCCTGCTGATAAGCATCCAAATGATCTCCATATTTATGAGTCTGTTCCTGCTCTGCTTGTTTGATTTGTTTATTTTTTAGATTCAATTGTTGATATCTATAAAGTTATTGCTATTTTAATGTTCACTGTTTTCACCTTCTTGTTCCTTAAGATGTCCCTTTTGACCCATGGACAGAGACAAAGGGGATGGGATTGAGGGTGGGAGGTGGGCATGGGTAGGGCTGGGGAAAGTAATGGTGGGAAAATGGAGACAACTTCATTGGAATATCAATAAAAAGTAAAAAAATTAAAAGAAGTCTCTTCAACGTTTCATATAATAATGTCTTGTTGATGAACTTCTTTAGCTTTCCCTTGTCTGGGAAGCACTTTATCTGCCCTTCCAGTCTAAATGATAGCTTTTCTGGATAGAGTAATCTAGGCTGTAGGTCCTTGAGTTCATCACTTTGAATACTTCTTGACAATCCTTTCTAACCTTCAACATTTCTTTTGAAAAATCAACCAACAGTCTTTTGGGAACTCCTTCATAGGTAACTATTTGCTTTTCTTTTGCTGCTTTTAAGATTCTCTCCTCATATTTAATCATAGGTAGCTTAATCATGATGTGTTTTGGTGTGGTCCTCTCTGGAATCCTCTTGTTTGGTATGCTCTGTGATTCCTGGATTTGTATGTCTATTTCCATCACCAAAATTAGGGAGGTTTTCTTTCATTATGTTTTCAAATAAGTTTTCAATTTCTTGTTCTTTCTCTTCTCCTTCTGGTGCCTCTATGATTCCAATGTGGTTATGTTTGGAGGTGTCACAGAGCCTCCTTAGCCCATCCTCCTTTTTTTTTAATTCATTTTTCTTCTTGCTGTTCTGATTGAATGCTTTTTTCTTCCTTAAATTCCAAATAATTGGTTTGACTCTCAGCTTCATCCTCTCCACTGTTGGTTCTTTGTAGATTTCTCTTTACTTTACTCAATGTAACCTCCATTTATTCTGGGTCATTTTTATGCTGTTGAAGTACCAATGAAATCCTTGAACATCTTGATATCCAGTGTTTTGTCCTCTGTATCTGATAGGTTGCTTATCTCTATTTCATTTAGTTCTTTTTCTGGAGCTCTGTTTTGTTGTTTCATTTGGGTCATATTTCTTGTCTCCTCATTTTGGCAGCATCCCAGTGTTTGTTTCTGTGTATTAGGTATAGCTGCCTTGACTCACCATCTTAGCAGCATAGTCTATTGCAGAAAAGCACACCAGTGAGTTGGATGGGGCATAACCTTAGGCAATGTGCAGAACAGGGCAACCCAAGTCACTGCTCTGTAGCTCTGTGTGGGGGAGGGCTCAGAGAGGAGATAATGCTGCTACATGGAGTCCAGAGTTTTGCCCAGGAGAAAGCTGTCTCCCAGAACTCATCTTGTTGTCAGCCACTTTAATTTCTCCCCATATGTCACTGGTGCCCTTTCAGCTGTTGCCCTGGTGCTGAATCCCAGAGGGAAGTAATCTACATACATCCTAAATTTGTTGTGGGCTCTTTCACAGGAGTCTCCTGAGAAAACCATAGTTTTTTTTTTCTGCTGCCCCAACTCCCACTAGTTTTTATAGCCAGATGTTATGGGGGCTTATCTTCATGGTGCTGGAACCCTTGGCTGGGTGGTCTGGTCTGGGGCTGGGATCCCTGGCTCCTGAAGTATCTGTCCCCATTTTCATCCACCACACATGGGTGTGGGACCACCCTTTCTGTGTCTTCTTGCCTCTCAAACTCTTCATGCCTCAATATGCATCTCTGCATCTCCACCCCTTCTACCCATCTGGATGAATGTGGTTTATTTAAATTCTTGGTTGTTGGATTTCCATATAGTTTGATTTACTGACATTTCTGGGTGATATTCATTTTGTAGTCTAGTTGTAATTTTTGTTGTAGTTGTTCAAGGAGGTGAAGTATGTTTACCTACACCTCCCTTGTGATAGAAGCCTTGTGCCCTAGAAATTTTATAATGCTGTGTTTCATCTTATTTAGGTCCAAACATTTTTTAATTTCTATCAAAATTCATTCTTTGACTCACAGACTATTTCCAAATATATTGTTTAATACACATATATTGATATCATCAAGAAAATGAAAAGACAACCCACAGGATAAAAGAAAATATTTACAAATCATACACCTGACAAGGGACTTTTTTCTATAATATATAAAGAACTCTTACAATTCAACAATAAAAATGAAAATACCCTATAAAAATGAGCAAAGAATCTGAACAGATATTGCTTCAAAGTTGATATACAAATGACCAATAAGCACATGAATTTCTGTGCAACATCATTAGGTGTCAGAGTAATGTAAACCATAACTACAATGAGATATGACTACACACCCACTAGGATGGCTAGGATAAAAAAGTCAGACAGCAACATGTGTTAGGGAGGATGTAGGGAAATCAGAACCCTCAGCTGATGGGAAGATAAAATGGTGCACCTGCTTTGGAAAAACAATATGGCAGGTCTTCAAACAATTAAATAGTTACAATACAACCTAGCTAATTCTATTCCTTTGAATATGAGTAGGCAAAAGTATATAGACAGTTGTGAGCATGCAAAACACATTTTATTCTTGTATTATTATTTTTAATTATTGTATTATTTTCCATATGAACAACTGTCAATATATTCTTGCCTACTGTATATTTTGCCTACTCTATCCCTGTATATTCAATAAAAATGAAAATATATGTTCAGCTGATTGGCAGAGATGGCAGAGGAATGAATGGAAGTTACACTAACTTCCCCTCAGGACAAATCTGGAATTACAACTATGTTATAGAGAAGTCACTTGGAACAAACAACTGAGCAATAGTGAGAGAGAAGCCTTATAACCTTGGGCAGACAGACATAAGAATCAGCTTCAGCACAACCTGACTGGTAAGCAGTGTGGTGGAGACTCAAGAAAGCTGGCTGGGTGCCCACAGACGGCAGCACTGGAGGGATAATTAAGCAGATGGTTGGATCTCCCTGGGAAGAGTCAGGTCTAAATCCTAAGCTGGGATCCACAGCCTAGAGCACCAGAGCCCCAAAAGTACAGATAGTAACTGATGGTGAAAGGTAGCAGAGCTGCCCTCTGCCAGAGATAGATGGCTGGAGATGCAAAGAGCCACTTGAAGGGCCAACACAAAAATTTTCACTTGCAGTCACTTACCCTGGGCTCCAGCAAATGGGGGACAGAGTGGACTGGAGATGCCTGAAGAGAGACTGGGGATGGAAGCTTTGGGGAGAGAGCTGAGAGAGTAGCTGCTGGGTTCCCAGTGCTGAATCATCCCTCATACTGCAGTGGCCATCATGCTCAGGCAGACCACCCCCTCTGAGCAGCAGCAGCAGCTTTAGGGGAACCAAGAGCCCTGACCCTGGGAAGTATTCTGCCCAGTAATGTGGTGCTTAGGCCTGACTGCTGAGTGCAGAGAGACTAGATTAATAACTAAAGGAGACAGCCACAGTCAGTAGATTCCTGGAAGTGTTGAACAAGCTGCCTAAGGCCAGATAGGGTTACCATCTGACATCACCAGAAGCTGATCCAGAAAGAAAAAAACAGTGGTAAATACTAGAGGCCACTGAGATGAAATCCACTGTGGTCTTCACCATGTTTTGTGATATTTTGTTCTTTTTTAAAATTTATTAATTGATTCTTAAATATCTACAAGTAGGTTACAATGCATGAAGATCACAGGAGATGAACTTCACTTCTCAGCATCTCAAAGTTTGAAATACAAAAAATTCAGGGATGGATATTATAAGTAAGAAAGGTACGAAAGTTTGCTTAAAAATAGGAAAAAGGAGGGAGTGATGGGGGATAAATGCAGGCAACTGTACTTGAACAACAATATTTAAAAAAAATAACAAAAAGTTGAAAAATTGATTTTTCTCCCAAAGTCCAAATAATTGTGAATAATAATAACAATCAAAGTAAAAGTTTTATTGGCTCATTCTTTTGATAAGAATTAGTTCATGCGAAAAGGTATATCCAAGTGTATGTGCAAGAGACATGAACATGTATCACACACAAAAGCACATAGACCCACAAAAACAGACATATAGCTGCATTTTTGTTGTTCTAGATACTTCATATCCATGTTCTTAAGTCTTCCACCTATTCATTGCATTTGGCAAGTTAATTCTTTGGAGGTAAGACATTTTCTTCAAAGAAGCCCTGGTTGATGGCATTTCCTGCTGGGAAGTATCTAGCCACAACAAAGGAGGAGCCATCACTTGCACATGCCTTCCCCACTCCCATCTTCTTTGTATTCCTCCATACCATGGCCATGTAGTGTCCAGTCCCAGAGTAGAGGCCAGGCTGCTGGAAGCTGCAGTTTTTAATTTCACTGTGCCATCTATCAACTACCTCCTTTCCTGTCTGATTGTAGGATGCCTAAGCCAGGTTCTCTCCACAATGGCCATGACTGGACTCCAGGCTGTACTTGAGGATCCTCTGTGCTGGCCAGGACATCTGAATACTGCTGAGCTTCCTGGTTGAGATTCTTGCAGAGCTTCCATGGGGAGATGTGATGCTGCTTCCAGTACTCATTGTGGGCTATCAGGACCTCATTATTAAACTGTTTGGAAGCTGATTTGCCCATGGCCAACTTGGTACACCCCTGGGCTCCCACTGACTCTTGTGACATTTTTTTCCTGCATTTCTTTTCCATCAAGTTTGTGCATATTTCACCTTCCTCATTCCCTTTTTTATTCATGATGTAAATTTTACTTTCCCTCCTTACAATGCTCTGACTCCCATCTCTTTTAGGGCTCTTATCTCTACCTCTCAAAATCATTTTTCTTTTAGTAGATCATCTCATATTTTCTGTCCTTTCTTATAATAGTCTTAATCTCTTTACACCCTTATTATACTGGCAATTTTGCTGTTGACAGTGGGATTGCAGGGGGTGTATATTTGCAGATGTGAGTTTGTTTTCTGGTAGTTGTGGTTTTGTTCTTGCAGCACCTGCACACATCATAAAAGAGGTGATGTGTGGGGTGGCCCTGAGTCAATCAGCTGAAGGGATGGATCCACCAAAGAATGACCAACAACAATTAAAACCTTGTCACATCCAGAGAGCCAACATAAATGGCATAAAGGGCATCCCAAGACCATAAAGTTCAGGAGTTCAAGGAAACTGCAACACTGGATATCACAGGTCTCCTTCCATTGAAAATCACACCACAAAGTCAGGGAGTCAAAACAGATCATTTTAAGAAGCAGAGGCAAACAAGAAATATCCCACAAATAATGGGAAGACAAAGGAACAACTCCTAATAGAAAGCAAAGGAGGAATCCTCAGAAAGAGAGCTAAATGAAATAGACAGAAGTCAACTATTAGATATTGAGTTCAAAATAATTATTATAAGGAAGCTCAATGAGTTCACTGAGAATTACAAAAAACTACAGGGAAACTATCAGAAACTTACTGCAAGCTATATTGACATGAAAAAGGAAATAGAAACTATCAACAAGGGCCAAGAGGAAATGAAGAATGCAATTATTGAGTTGAAGAACACATTAGAAGGAATCAAAATCAGGCTAGATGAAGCAGAGGCTTGAATCAGTGAACTGTAGGAAAAGTAGAAAAAATTCACAGAAATAGCAAGAAAAGGGAAAAAAAACATTTAAAAAGAATGAAGCCAGGTTAAGGCAACTGCAAGACAGCATAAAAAGTAATAATATCTGTATAATAGGGATACTAGAAGGAGAAGAGAAGCAAGAGATAGAAAACCTGTTTGAAAAAGTAATGATGGAAAACTTCTCTAATTTGATCAGAGAAAAATTGACACAAATCCATGAAGCAGAGAGGGTCCAAATCAAGAGGAACCCAAAGAGGCCCACTTTAAGACACATCATAATTAAAGTGGCAAAATTCCAAGACAAAGAGAGAATCTTAAAGGCAGCAAGGGAGAAAGAGGAAATAACATACAAGGGAGCCCTGATAATGCTAGCAGCTGACTTCTCAATGGAAACACTACATGCCAGAAGGGAATGGCAAGAAATATTCCAAGTAATGAAAAACAAAGGCCTGCAACCAAGACTACTCCACCCAGCAAGGCTCTCAATTAAAACAGAAAGCAAAATAAAGAGTTGCACAGACAAAAGAAGCCTCAAAGAATATACCACCATGAATCATCATTTCAGAAATCTTAAGGGACTACTTTAGGAAGATGAAGCAAATGAGTGAGAGAGGAACACTGGTACAAAGGGGATAAAATGGCAATGAATAACTATCAATAATAACCTTAAATGTAAGTGGATTAAATGCTCCAATCAAAAGACATAGGGTAGCTGAATGGCTAAGAAAACATGACCAGCACATATGCTGCCTACAAGAGACCTACCACAGGACAAAAGATCTACACATGCTGAAAGCGAAGGGTTGAAAAAATATTCCAAGTAAATGTCCAGGGAAAAAAAGCAATGGTAGAAATATTTATATCAGACAAAAGAGACTTCAAAACAAAGGCCATAAGAAGAGACACAGAAGGATACTTCATAATACTCAGAGGAAAAATCCATCAAGAAGACATAAATATTGTAAATATATATATTACCCAACATTGGAGCACTCAAATATATAAGGAAAATCTTGGAGCACTTCAAGAAAGAAACAGACAGCGACACACTTATACTAGGGGATTTTATACCACACTGCAAACAATGGATAGATCTTCCAAACAAAATATCAAAGAAGATATTGTGGAACTAAATGGCACA
This sequence comes from Anoura caudifer, assembly GCA_004027475.1. NCBI lineage: Eukaryota > Metazoa > Chordata > Mammalia > Chiroptera > Phyllostomidae > Anoura > Anoura caudifer. The sequence goes on from PVKU01005008.1 coordinate 8,386, forward strand.
CTAGATCAAATTGACTTAGCTGATATGTAGAAAACCTTTCATCCCCCAAAAGCAAAATACATATTCTTTTCAAATGCATATGGTATATTTTCAAAGATAGACCAAAACCCTGGCAGGTGTACCTCAGTGGAATGAGTGTTGGCCTGTGAACCAAAGATAGACCACATGATAGGACATAAAACAAGCCTCAACAAATTCAAGAAAACTGAAATCAAATCAAGCATTTTCTCTGACCGCAAGGGAAAGAAACTAGAAATTAACCTCAAGGAAAAAACTAAAAAACATTCAAATTCATGAACACTGAATTGCACGCTACTAAGCAATGAACGGGTTAACAATCAGGTCAAGGAGGTAATAAAAAAGCTTTTGGAAACAAATGAAAATGAACACACAACAGTCCAAAACTTATGGGACACAGCAAAGGCACTCCTGAGAGGGAAGTTCATAACAATACAGGCCTACATAGAAAAGATGGAAGCATTTCAAATAAACAATCTAACCCTGCATATACAGGAACTGGAGGAACAACAACAAACTAAGCCCAGAGCAAGTAGATGGAAGGAAATATTCAAGATCAGAGTAGAATTTAATAATGTAGAGACTAATAGCACAATTCTAAAGATCAATAAATCCAGGAGCTGGTTCTTGGAAAAGATAAACAAAATTGACAACTCTTTAACCAGACTAATTAAGAAAAAAAGGGAGAGGACTTCAATAAGTACATTTAGATATGAAAGCAGAAAAATTACAAATGCTACCACAGAAATACAAAAGATTGTAAGAAATTACTATGGAGAACTATATGCCAAGAAATTGGAAAACCTGGGTGAAATGGACATATTTATAGAAAAATATAATCTTCCAAAACTGAATCAAAAGAAGCAACGAGTGTGAACAGACCCATAACAGCTAGTGAAATTGAATCAGCAATCAAAAAACTCCTGGCACACAAAAGCCCTGGATGAGACAGTTTTACAGCATAATTTTATAAAACATTTAAGAAAGACTAACTCCTATACTTCTCTGACTACTCAAAAAAATCCAAGAAGAGGGAAGACTTCCAAACTCTTTTCATGAGGCCAGCAACATCCTAATTCCAAAATCAGATGAAGACACCACGAAGAGTCCTGGCTGGTGTGGCTCAGTGGATGGAGTGCTTGCCTGTGAACTAAAAGGTTTCTGGTTAGATTACCATTCAGGGCACATGCCTGGGTTGCAGGCCAGGTCTCTGGTGGGGGGGTGCACAAGAGGTAACTACGCACTGATGTTTCTCTCTCTCTCTCTCTCTTTCTCCTTCCCTTACCCTCCCTAAAAATAAGTAAATCAAATCTTAAAAACAAAAGACACCACAAAGAAAGAAGACTACTGGCCAATAGCGGTGATGAACACAGACAATAAAATCCTCAATAAAATATAGGCAAACTGCACCCAGCAATACATTAAAAAGATCACATGCCATGATCAAGCAGGATTTATTCTGGGGACTCAAGAATGTTACAATGTTTGAAAATCAGTGAATGTAGTATAATATATAATAGAAAGGAATGACAAAAATTACATGCAAAAAGCACATGATAAGGTACAGCAACAAGTCATAATAAAAATATTGGAAATTGGGAGTAGAGGGAGCATATTTCAACATAATAAAGGCCATATAAGAGAAACCTACTGCCAATATCATGCCCAATGGGCAAAACTAGAAACTTTCCCACTAAGGTCAGGAAGAAAACAAGGACATCTGCTTTCTCTGCTTCTTTTAACATAAGAAGTATTGGAAGTCCCAGTCATAGCAATCAGAAAAGAGAAAGAAATAAGGCATCCAAATTAGAAAGGAGGAAGTAAAACTGTCACTGTTGGTAGATCACATGATAGTATACATAGAAAACTCTATAGACTCCACAAAAAAACTACTCGACCTCATAAGTGAAATTGGCAAAACAGCAGGATACAAAATCAATAATTCAGAAATTAAAGGCATTTTTGTACACCTACAATGAAATATCAGAAACAGAAATCAATAAAAAAATCTCATTTTCTATACCAACAAGAAAAATAAAGTATCTAGGAATACACCTTACCAAGGAGGTAAAAGTCCTGTGCCCAGAAAACTACATAATACTAAATAAAGAATTTAAAGAAGACACAAATAAATGAGAGCATATATTGTGTTCAGGGTTTGAAAGAATCAACATCATCAAAATGTCCAACCTACCTAAAGCAAACTATAGATTTAATGCAATGCTTATTAAAATACCAATGACATATTACACAGATATACAACATATTTCAAAAATTTATATGAAATAATAAGTGACCCCAAACAGCCTCAGCATTTTTGAGAAAAATAAAACAAAAACAAAGTAGATGGGATCACAACACTTGACACCAAATATGTTGCAAGGGCACTGTAATCAAGAGTCAGGTACTGGAATAAGAACAGGCACATAGATCAATGGAACAGAAGAGAGAGAGCTCAGATATAATCCCAAGTGTCTATGGTCAAATAATATTTGACAAAGGAGGCAGAAGCATAAAATGGAGTAAAAATAGCCTCTTCAACAAATGGTGTTGGGAGATCCAGACAAGTACATGCAAAAAAAAAAATGGTATTAGACAAGCCACTTACATCATACACAAAAATAAACTCAATATGCATAGAAGACTTAAATATAAGTTGCAATATCTTAAAAGTCTTGGAGGAGAATATAGGCATGAAAATTTCAGATATTGCAGACAGCTATGTTTTCACTGATATATACCCTAGAGCAAGGGACATAAAGTAAAGAATAAATGGGATCTCATCAAACTAAAAAGCATCTACATGGATAAAGAAAGCATCAGCAAAATGAAAAGGGAACCAAAGATATGGGAAAATATATTTGCCAATGATACCTCAGACAAGGGTTTGATCTCCAAAATATTTATAGAACTCACACAACTCCAACCAGGAAAACAAGCAACCCAATTAAAAAATGGGCCAACTAGACTTCTGGCTAAGATGTAGGCATAGGTGGACACACTGAGCCTCCTTGCACAGCGAAAAATTAAAGACAACAGAGATTTAGAAACAAGAAAACAACCAGAACTGATAGAAAATTGAACTGTACAGAAGTCCAACAACCATTCATCCAGACTAGTAAGAGGGACAGAATCACTGCAGGAAAAAGTGGAGGTTGGTAGAACCAGGTGCACAGGCGGCAGCAGCTGGCAGATCCCAGGCATGCAGGCAGTGGCTAGCAGACCCCAGGTTCACAGGGGGTGGCTAGTGGACCCCAGGCATGGGGTAGCAATGGTGCAGACCCAGTAAGGCCGCATAAGGTGGCTGGCTGACCTGGTGGTCCCACATTTGTGCGCAGATAATCCAGGGAAAGGGGAAGCGGCAAAAGGACATGCAATCCAATAGAGAATGAAACAAGTGCCATTGTTCCCTCTTGGACCCCACCCCCACATACAGCATCACTACCCAGCAGCTGGGCTGCACTGCACTGGGGAACACCTAAGGCTCCACCCCTCACTATGTAACAGCTGCGACCAGACCAAAAAAATCCCAAAAACAAAAAACAAAACCCAAAAATGGCTCAAACGGGAGAACAAATCAAAGCCCCAGAGCTAATTTATCTAAGTGACCAAGAGATAGCCAACTTATCAGGTGCACAGTTCAAAGCACTGGTGATCAGGATACTCACAGAATTGGTTGATTTTGCTCACAAATTAGATGAACAAATGAAGGCTACAATAAGTGAAATGAAGGAAAACATACAGGGAACCAATAGTGATGGGAAGAAAACTGTGACTCAAATCAATGGAGTGGACCACAAGGAAGAAAGAAACAACCAAATAGAAAAGAAGGAAGAAACAAGAATTCAAAAAAAATGAGGAGAGGCTTAGGAACCTCCAGGACATCTTTAAACATCCCAACATCCGAATTGTAGGGGTACCAGAAGGAGAAGAAGAAGAGCAACAAGTGGAAAACTTATTTGAACAAACAATAAAGGAGAATTTCCCCAATCTGGCAAAGGAAATAGACTTCCAGGAAGTCCAGGAAGCTCAGAGAGTCCCAAAGAAGTTGGACCCAAGGAGGAACACACCAAGGCACATCATAATTACATTAGCCAAGATTAAAATGAAGGAGAGAATTCTAGAAGCAGCAAGGGATAAGGGGACAGTCACCTACAAAGAAGTTCCCATCAGACAGCTGATTTCTCAAAAAAGACCTTACAGGCAAGAAAGGACTGGAAAGAAGTATTCCAAGTCATGAAGGGCAAGGGCCTACATCCAAGATTGCTCTATCCAGCAAATCTTTCATTTAGAATGGAAGGGCAGATAAAGTGCTTCTCAGATAAGGTCAAGTTAAAGGAGTTCATCATCACCAAGCTCTTATTATATGAAATGCTTAGGGACTTACCTAAGAAAAAGAAGATAAAAAATATGACAGTAAGAAGACAGCAAGCTAACAGATATTAACAACCACACCTAAAACAAAAGCAAACAACTAGACCAGGAGCAGGAACACAGAAATGGAGATCACATGGAGGGTTAGCTACAGGGGAATGGGAGGAGGAAAGAGGGTACAGAGAACTAGTAGCATAGATGGTGGGTAGAAAATAGACAGGGCGAAGGCAAGAATAGTGTGGGAAATGTGGAAGCTAAAGCGCTTATGACCCATGGACATGAACTGAAGGGGGGGAATGTGCGTGGGAGGGGATGTGCAGGGTGAAGGGGAATGATGGGGGAGAAATGGGACAACTGTAATAGTATAATCAATAAAATATATTTTAAAAATTTTAAAAAAATAGGCAAAGGAGTTGAGCAGACACCTCTCCAAGGAGGACTTACAGAGGGCCCACATGCATATGGAAGGATATTCAGCATCACTAGTCATCAGAGAGATGCAAATTAAAACCACAATGAGATACCACTTCATACCTGTTGGAATGGCCATCATAAACAAATCAACAAAGAGCAAGTGCTGGTGAGGTTGTGGAGAAAAGGGAACCCTAGTGCACTATTGGTGGGAATGCACACTGGTGTAGCTACTGTGGAAAACAGTATGGAATTTCCTCAGAAAACAAAAAAATGGAACTGCTTTTTGACCCAGCAATTCCACTGCTTGGATTATATCCTAAGAACCCTGAAACACCAATTGGAAAGAACCTGTGCACCCCATTGTCCATGCCCGTGAGTCCTCCATTAGTGTTCCTTTGATTGCCCCTTCTCCCTTTTCTGCCCCTTCATCCCCTACCCTCCCGCTCCCATCTGCTAACTCACAATTTGTCCTTTATTTCTATGTCTTTGGCTCTATTGTGCTCACTTGGTTGCTTTGTTGATTATGTGCCCCCTTCAGATGAGATCATATGTTCTTCTTTCACCACCTGGCTTATTTCACTTATGTAATGCTCTCCAGTTGAACCTATGCTGTCAGGAAGGATAGGAGTTCCTTGTTTCTTTGTGCTGAATAGTACTCCATTGTGCAAATGTATCACAGTTTTTTTTTTTTTTTTATTGACTCAGTTACTGGTGGACACTTAGGTTGCTTTCAGCTCTTGGTTGTTGTAAACTTTGCTGCTATGAACATTGGGGTGCATAGTTTCTTTTGAGTTGGTGTTTCAGGATCCTTAGGGTATAATCCCAACCGTAGTATTGCTGTGTCAAAAAGCAGTTCCATTTTTAGTTTTCTGAGGAAATTCCATTCTGTTTTCCACAGTGGCTGTGCCAGTCTGCATTCCCACCAATAGTGCACTAGGGTTCCCTTTTCTCCATAACCTCTCCAACACTTGCTTTCTGTTGATTTGTTAATGATGGCCATTCTCACCAGTGTGAAGTGATATTTCATTGTGTTCTAATTTATATCTCTCTGATGCTTAGTAATGCTGAACATATTTTCATATATCTCTGGGCTTTGTGTATGTCCTCCTTGGAGAAGAGTCTGTTCAAGTCCTTTCCCCATTTCTTAATTGGGTTGTCTATCTTTGTGTAGTGGAGTCATGTGAGTTCTTTATATATTTTGGAGATCAAACCGTTGTCCAAGGTATCATTGGCAAATATGTATTCCCATATGATTGGTTTCCTTCCCATTTTGTTGATGTATTCTTTAGCGGTGCAGAAACTTATTTTAATGAGATCCTATTTGTTTATTCTTTCCTTTATGTCCCTTACTCTAGAGGACATATTGGTGAAAATATTGCTGTGTGGAGTATCTGAGATTTTCCTGCCTATGTTCTCCTGTAGGACTTTTATGGTTTTGTGACTTATATGTAAATCTTTTATCCACCTTGAATTTAGTTTTGTGTATGTTGTAAGTTGGTGATAAAGCTGCATTTTTTTGCATATAGCTGTCCAGCTGTCCCAACACCATTTGTTGGAGAGGCTATTTTTACTCCATCTCCATTTTTTTTTTTTGCTTCTGCCCCTTTTGTCAAATAATAATTGGCCTTAGAAACTTGAATTTTTTTTCTGGGCTTTGTATTCTGTTCCATTGGTCTATATGTCTGTTCTTATTGCAGTACCATACTGTTTAGATTATCCTGGGCTTGTAATACAGTTTTATGTCAGGTATTGTGATTCCTCCTACTCTGTTCTTCTATTCTATTGTTTATGTGGCATATTACATTTATTGATTTGTGTATATTGTACCATCCCTGGATCTCTGAGATGAATACCACTTGATCATGGTGTATGATCTTTTTAATATATTGCTGGATCTGGTTTGCCAATATTTGTTGTGGATTTTAGCATCCATGTTCATCAGTGATATTACCCTGTAGTTTTCCTTTTGTTTTTTTTGTCTTTAACTGTCGTTGGGGTTAGGATGGTGCTGGCCTCATGAAAATAGTTTGGGAGTCTTCTTTCTCCTTGGAGTTTTTGGAATAGTTTGAGAAGAATCAGGATTAGTGCCTCTTTAAACTTTTTGTAATGTTCTCCTGTGAATCCATCTGACCCAGGTCTTTTGTGTCCTGGATGAATTCACTTTTTGATTACTGCACAAATTTCACCAGCTGGAATTGGTCCATTCAGACTTTCTTTTTCTTCTTGACTCAGTTTTGGAGGATTATTCATTTCTAGCAATTTGTTCATTTCACCCTGGTTGTGAAATTCCTTGGCATATAGTTTTTCATAGTAATTTCTTATGATCCTTTGTATTTCTGTGTTATACGTTGTAATTTAGCCCCTTTTGTTTTTCATTTTATTTATTTAGATCACCTCTGTTTTTTTTCATCAGTCTAGTTAAAGGCTTGCTGATTTTATCTTTTCAAAGAACCGCTTCTGGATTTATTGACCCTTTGAATTGTTCTTTTAGTCTCCATGTCATGTAATTCTGGTCTCATCATGATTATTTCCTTCTTTCTACTCGCTCTGAACTTTGTGTGTTGCTGTTTCTTGTAGGTGTTAGAATAGGTTATTTATTTGAAATGTTTATATCTTTTTTAGGTAGGACTGTATTACTATGAACTTCCCCCTAACACCTTCCTTCACTGCATCCCATAAATTTGGGGCTGTTGTGTGTTCATTTTCATATGTTTCCAGACATTTTTTATTTCTTCCTTGATCTGATTGTTAACCCATTCATTGCTTAGAAGCATGCTATTCAGTGTCCATGAATTTAGATGTTTTTTAGTTTTTTCCTTGAGATTCATTTCTAGTCTAAAGCCCTTGTTGTCCAAGAAAATGCTTGATGTGATTTCAATTTTGTTGAAATTGTTAAGGCTTGTTTTGTGTCCTATCATTTGGTCTACCTTTAAAAATTATCCATGTGCATTTGAAAAGAAGCTGTACTATGCTTCTTTGGGAAAAAGGTTCTATATACATATCAGTTAATTTCATTTGATCTAGGGTGTCATTCAGCGCCACAATATTTTGGTTATTATTTTGATTGGAAGAACCATCCATTGTTGACAGTAGGTTGTTAAAATCCCGTATTATAAGTGTTTTGCTTTCTATCTTTCTTGAAGTCCTCTAAGATTTTCCTTATATATTTGGGTACTCCTATACTGGGTGCATATATGTTCACAATGTTTATGTCTTTTTGATGGATTCTTCCCTTGAGTATTATGAAGTGTCCCTCTGCATCTCTCTCTCTCTCTTTCTTTCTTTTTTTTTTTAATTCTCAGGCTCTAAACTCAATATTTCCTCTACTTGGGCTCATCTGCAACCAGATACTTTTTTAAAGAGGTTTTATTTATTTATTTATTTATTTATTTATTTATTTATTTAGAGGTAAAGGGAAGGAGAAAGAGAGGGAGAGAGGCATCATTGGGTGGTTGCCCCTCATTCACCCCCTATTGGGGAACTGGCCCTCTACCCAGGCATGTGCCCTGGTGGGTAATTGAACCAGCAACACTTCGGGTCACAGGTCCGTGCTCAATCCACTCAGCTGCATCAGCCAGGGTGCATCACTTTTTATGGCCTTTGTTTTGAAGTCTATTTTGTCTGATAAAAATATTGCTACCCTGGCTTTTTCTCCTGTCCATTGCTTGGAATATTTTTTGTTCAACCTTTCACTTTCAGGTTTTTTTTCTGAGGTGTGACTCTTGTAGCCAACATATATGCAGGTCATGTTTCTTATCCATTCAGCTACCTATCTCTTCTGATTGGAGCATTTACATTTAAGGTTATTGTTGATTGTTGCTTATTCATTTCCTTTTTATCCCTTTTGTACTGCTGTTTCTCTCTCATTCACTCTTTTCCTTCATCTTCTTAAAATAGTCCCTTTAGCATATCTTCTAATGCTCTTTTGGTAGAAGGGTATTCTTTCAGCCTCCTTTTGTCTGGGAAACTCCTTATTTCACCTTCCATTTTAATTGAGAGCCTGGCTGAGTAGATTAGTCTTGGTTGCAGGCCTTTATTTTTCATTACCTGGAATATTTCTTGCCATTTCCTTCTAGCTTGTGTTGTTTCTGTTGACAAACCTTCCACTAGCCTTATCAGGCTCCCTTGTATTTTACTATCTTTTTCTTCCTTGCTACCTTTAAGATTCTCTCTTTGTCTTTGAATTTTGCCATTTTAATTATGATGTGTTTTGGATGGGCCTCTTGGGGTTCATCTTAATTGGGACCCTCAGTGCTTCCTGAACTTGCATAGCTTTTCCACTGTCCAGGTTAAGGATGATTTCTGTTATCAGTTTTTCAAACATATTTTTATACCTTGCTCCTTTTCATCTCCTTCTGGTATTCCCATGACTTGAATGTTTTGTGTTTCATGGTGTCATGAAATCCCCTTAACCTATCCTCATATTTTTGTAGTCTTTTTTCCCTTTCTTGCTCTTTCTGTGAAATTTTTTCTACTTTGTCCTCCAGCTCACTGATTTGATGCTCTGCTTCATCTTGCCTGCTTTTAATTCCTTCTACTGTGTTCTTCAATTCAGAAATTGTATTCTTCATTTCCTCCTGGCTCTTATCAATAGTTTCTATGTCTTTTTTCATGCTAATGTAGTTTTTGGTAAGTTCCTTATGGCTTCCCTAGTGTTTTTTTGTAATTCTCACTGAACTCATTGATCTTCCTTATAACCATTTTTTTAACTCAGTAGTTGATAGTTTAGTTGCCTCTATTTTATCTATCATTGTATTTTGGGTTTTCCCCTTTTTTTGATTTGTGCTTGTTTCTTTGTCTCCCCATTTTAGGGGATACTCCTTTTGTTTGCTTCTGCTTCTTAAATTGACCTCCTTAAATTCCCTGCTTTTGTGGTGTGAACTTTATGGTAGGAGACTTATGTGATTCAATGATGAAGTATCCTTGATCACCTGAAGGTAATGGTCTTGGGATGCCCTTTATAATGTTTTGTTGTTTCTCTGGATGTATTACAGTTTGATTGTTGTTTGGGTCATTCTTTTTTGGGTTCTTCCCCTCCAACTGCTTGACTGCAGCTCACTCCCCACTCCCCATGTCTTCTATGCTGTTGTGTAAGTGCTGCCAGAACAAAACCACAGAACAAGGAAAAATCCCACACCTGCAAAAATAATTCCCTTCTGTAATCCCACTATCAACAGGGACTGAACCAGTGTTAATGAGAGTGTAAAGAGATTAAGACTATTATAAAAATTGAGAGCAAATATGAGATGACCTACTGAAAGAAAACTGATTTTGAGAGGGTAGAGAGAGCACTAACAAGAGTATGGAATAAGAAGAATTCAAAGAGAAAAAGTAAAATTTACAACGTAAGTAAAAATGGAATGAAAAATGTGGCATGGAGTAAGAGAAGGAAAGCCTATAGTATTAGGTTTAAACAGAAATTTAAAAAATAAAATAAAATGATAGAGAGAAATAAAAAGAAAAATAGTAAATAAATAATGAAAAATTGGAACCATGTTGGAGAAAAAGATCTACCACAGCAGTATGAACAAAACATGAGCTAAAATTCATACATATGGGATGGGAATAAAAGGGGGAAAAGAAAGAAAACTTAAGAGATGTCTAGAGGAAAGGGAAGTGATTTTGATCTGATAGAGTATGAGTGAATACAAAGATTGAGGAATGAAAGCCAAGATAAGAGAGAGAAAGGTTAATATTTTAGAGAAAAAGAAAAAGAAAAAAGAAAAAGGCAGGATGAAAGAGAGAAGAATAGAAGAAAACAGGCTAAGACAGAAAGAAATTAGAATTTGAGATGAAAAAAGATTATGAAAGGGGAATGGTAAAATTTGAGGTTTGGACTACAAAAGTAATGAAGATCTAAAGATAAGATTGAAATAATGCAACAACTACCCTATCCACAACCAATGAGCAAAAATTACTAAAGGTGGAGAGAGAACATGCATATTTTAAGAGCCAGAAAGAGAATGCAAGATATCCATTGAGAAGGAAATTGGTTTTGAGAGGCTAAAGTGGGGAGAAATAATTAGAGTGCAGAATAGACACAAGCTGTAGCAAGAGAGAAAAAATTCAAAATGAAAATAATAAGAATAAAGAAGAAGGGAAATGGGGTAAGAGAAGGGAGGAGCAAATATGTGAATTGAAATAAACCATAATATAAAATCTAGTGACTTAATATGCACAAACTTTAAGAATAAGAATGAATGTTAAAAATCTATGCAAGAAAGTAAATTTCACAAATCATGGAGAAGACCATGGTGGATTTAAACTAGGTAGCATGTAGTATTTACCACTGTTTTTTCTTTCTGCATCCACCTCTAATCATTTTCAGATGGTGACCCTCTCTGGCTTTAGGCAGCCTGTTTGAGACTACCAGGGATCTACTGTCTTTGATGACTCCAGTTGTTAATCTACTCACACTGCACTCAGCAGTCAGGTTTGAACACCACAGGGCTGGGGCAGAGTCCCTCCTGAGGGCAGGGCTATTGCTTCCCCCCAGACTGCTATCACTCAGAAAAGTGTTCTGCCTGAGCATGATGGCTGCTGCAGTATGGGGAATGACTCAGTACCAGGATTCTGGTGGCTACTCTCTCAGTTCTCTCCCCAAGGCTTCAATGCCCAGTCTCTCCTCAAGCATCCTGTGTCCACTTTGCCCATTCTTTTGGTGGAGCCCATGGCCAGTGGTTGCAAATGAAAAGTTACACACTGGTCCTTTAAGTGGTTCTTTGTGTCCCCACCCATCCATACCAGGCAGAGAGAAATCCAGCCACTTTTCACAGATGGATGTTATCTGTGTACTTTTCAGACTCTGTTCTGGGTCTCCAGGCTGGGGATCCCAGCTTAGGATTTTGACCCCACACATCTCAGGGGTATCCAACTGGCAGCTTAAATATCCCTCCAGCACTTCAGCTGATGCCTGTGGGCACCCAGCCAGCTGTCTCACATCTCCACCTCATTCCCTGTGGGTGGGCTCTGCCCACAGGGCCTCCCAGTCTGCCACAGATGAGAATAAGTCTACAAAGACATGATCTGCTTGTGGAGGAAAGGTGGCTGATCTCTCAAAGAAGAAGGGCCAGGAGCCTTTTCCTCAATGGGGTTTTATTGGGTTTAATTTGCACAGGAATAGAGGCAAAGCTCATCAATCATTGTCAGGCAGTAAGGATCAAACAAGAGATAACATGCAAAGAACTATGAGGGCTTATTCTGAGTCAGGGTCAGTTATCTAAAGGGCTATAAATTTTGGGAAACAAACTAATTTCATTCTTGGACCCGTATCAGAAAATTGAGGATGTTCTTAGCATATCAGGCTTCACAGGATTTTATGCATTCTTTCTTAGGCCTGATTGCCTTGGGGAACCTACCATTTCCTGCCTAGGGCTGCACCACCCTCTGTCATTGTTTCAGGCTTAAGTCAGGCAGGGGAACTAAGGCAGCCAAGAGATTAGGTTACTTCTGGCAGACAGAATGAGGACTTAGGCTATGTCAAAGATGAGTGGTGAGGGTCCAAGCCCCCCTTTTTTCTATAGCCCCCCAAGTCCTTGTCTGAGGGCCCCTTCATGACTGTGCCTGTCTTAGGTTGTCTCTCCCTTGCGGAATCTTACATGTCATTGGCTAACTGATCATCCACTTGGGGCTAAGCAGGGTGAAGTAAAATTGAGCAGAGGTGGCACCCCTGCCAGGGAGATAAGCTTTGTTTCCTTAGTGGCTTATGGTCCCAAGGTCTTTCACTCAGACTTAGCCATGGGGGATTACAGCTTCTGACACTAGTCAGGGTGGTTCCCAACAATTCCCTACCTGTCATGTTGTGTGGAAGCTGTTTCTTCTGTCTGTCTGTGGTTATAAGGCTTCTTTCTGACTATTGTTCCAGATGATTTCTTCACAATTTAGTTGTAATTCCAGATTGGGCCTGGGAGGAGGTTAGTGTAATTCTGCCATCTTGGATCTCCTGAAATATTTGAAATATTTGTTCTGGTTCTGTGAAATATCACATTGGAATCTTGATAGGAATGGTGTTAAATCTATAGATTGCTTTGGGTAGCATGTATATTTTAATGGTGTTAATTCCTCCTATCCATGAACCCAGTATGTGCTTTCATTTATTTATACCTTCTTCAATTTCTTTCTTGAGTGTCATAATTTTCTAAGTACAGTTCTTTTGCATTCTTGGTTAAATTTATTACTATGTATTTTATTCTTTCTGAAGTAATTATGAATGGGCTTGCTTTCTTAATTTCCCTTTCTATTAGTTCATTATTGGCGTGTAAAAATGCAATTGATTTCTGGATATTAATTTTGTATCTTGTTAATTTGCTGAATTCATTTATCAGTTCTGGTAGTTTTCTGCTCTGCAGAACTCTAGGGTTCTGTATACACAGTGTCATGCCATCTGCAAATAATTACCATTTTACTTCTTCATTTCCAATTTGGATTCCTCTTATTTCTTCTTATTTGATTGCTATGGCTAGGACTTGCAGCACTATATTGAATAAGAGAGGTGGAAATGGACACCTCTGTTTTGTTCCCACTCTTAAGGGGAATTCTTGAATTTTTGCTCATAGAATATGATGCTGGCATGCTGGCAGTAGGTTTGTAATATATGGCCTTTATTAGGTTTAGGTATGTTCCCTCTACTCTCACTATGTTGAAAGTTTGATCATAAATGGATGATAGTTTTTATGAAATACTTTTTTCTAGATCTATTGAAATGATCATATGGTTTTTATCATTCATTTTGTTTATGTGGTGAATCACATTCATTGATTTGTGAATATTGTACCAACATTGCCTTCCCAGAATAAATCCCACTTGATTGTGGTGTATGATCTTTTTGGTGCACTGTTGTATTCAGTTTGATAATATTTTGTTGAGGATTTTAGTATCTATGTTCATCAGAGATATTGGCCTATAATTTTCAATTTTTTGGTAGGGTCTTTATCTGGTTTTATAATTAGAATAATGCTGGCCCCATAAAATGAGTTTGTGTGCCTTCCCACTTCTTGGATTTTTGAAATAGTTTGAGAAGGGGAGGTGTTAGTTCTTCTGGAATCTTTGGTAAAATTCACCTGTCCAGCCATTCATTTCAGGGCTTTTGCCTTTTGGGAATTTTTTGATGACTTCTTCAATTTCACTAGAAGTAATTTGTCTATTCAGGTTATCTGATTCTTCTTGATTTAGTTTTAGAAGACTGTATGTTTCAAGGAATTTATCCATTCTATACAGGTTGTCCTGTCTTTATTTCTCTTTTTGCATTTCTGATATTATTTATTTGAGTCATGTTTTTTCCTTGAGGAGTCTCCTTTTTATGAAAAAAATGTAGTTGTTGTTCTCTTATAGTTGCCCCAATTTTCCTTCCATTGCTCTCCCCTGCCCCACCCAAACCCCTGCTGAGTCTCTTAAAGTTTTGTCAGTTTTGTCTTTATTTTCAAAGAACCAGCTCTTGGATTCATTAGTCAGTTAATAATTTTAGGCTCTATTTCATTTATTTATATACTGATCTTTATTATTTCCTTCCTTCTACTAATTTTAGGCCTTGTCGGGTGCTCTTTTTCAAGTTCTTTTATTTGTACAGTTAATTTTTTTTCTTTCAGCTTTTTAAAATTTTAATTGTTGTTCTTGTACAGTTTTCTGTCTTTTACTCCCATCCCAGCCCACCGCCCCAGCCATACCCACCTCCCTCCCATTTCCACCCCCTAGTTTTTATTCATGTGTATTTTATACTTGTTCCTGTAAACCCTTCCCCATTTCTCCTGATCCTCCCTCCATCTCCCCCCTGGTAACAGTCAGCCTGTTCTCAGTTTCAGTGTCTTTGTTTATATTATGCTTGTTTGTTTGTATATTTTGTTGATTAGGTTCCTGTTAAATGTGAGATCATATGGTATTTGTCTTTCATTGCCTGCCTTGTTTTGCTTTGCATAATGCTCTCCAGTTCCATCCATGCTGTTGTGAAGGGTAGGAGCTCCTTCTTTCTTTCTGCTGCATAGAATTCCATTGTGTAAATGTACCACAGTTTCTTGATGCATTCACTTACTGATGGGCACCTAGGTTGCTTCCAATATTTGGCTATTGTAAATTGTGCTGCTATGAACATTGGGATGCATACATTCTTTTGGATTGGTGTTTCAGGGTTCTTAGGGTACAAACTTAGCAGTGGAATTGCTGGGTTAAAAGGCAGATCCACTTGTAGTTTTCTTAGAAAATTCCATACTGCTTTCTATAGTGGTTGTACCAGTCTGCAATCCCACCAACAGTGCACTAGGGTCCCCTTTTCTCCACAACCTCTTCAATACTTGTTTGTTGCTTTGTTTATGATGGTCATTCTGACTGGTGTGAAGTGGTATCTCATTGTGGTTTTAATTTGCATCTCTCTGAAGCTAGTGATATTGAGCATCTTTTCATGTATCTCTGGATCCTCTGCATGTCCTTGGAGAAGTGTCTGTTCAAGTTCTTTGCCCATTTTTGAATTGGGTTGTTTGTCTTCTTAGAGTGGAGTTGTGTAAGTTCTTTATATATTTTGGAGATTAAACCCTTGTCTGAGTTATTATTGGCAAATATGTTTTCCCATGGAGTTGGTTCTCTTTTTATTTTAAAACTGTTTTCTTTAACCATGCAGAAGCTTTTTATTTTGATGAATGAGATCTCATTTGTTTATTCTTTCTTTTATGTCCCTTGCTTTTTCTTTATGTTTAGGGGACATATCAGTTAAAATGTTGCTGCGTGAAATACCTGAGATTTTCCTGCCTATGTTCCCCTCTAGAACTTTAATGGTGTCATGGCTTATATTTCAGCTTTTTCTTTTTCCTTTCTCTTCTTTCTTTTTTTAAAGATAAGCCTGTAATACTATGGATTTCCTTCTTAGCATTGCTTTCCCAGTGTCCTACAGATTTTGGATTGTTGTGTCTTCATTTCATTTGTTTCAGAATATCTTTTGATTACTTCCTTGATCTCATTGTTGACCCATTTCCTGTTTAATAACATTCAGCTTCCATGTCTTTGTGTTTTTCAGTGTTCTTTTTGTGATTGATTTCTAGTTTCATAGCAATGTGGTCATAGAAAGTGCTTGATATGATTTCACTCTTCTTAAATTCATTAAGACTCATTTTGTGTCCTAACACATGGTCTCTACTAGAAAATGTTCCATGTGTACTTGTAAAATATGTATATTTTACTGTTTGGGGTTATTTGCTCTGAAGATATCAAGTAAATCCATTTGATCTTGTGTGTTATTTAAGGCTGTTGTCTCATTGTTGATATTCTTTCTGGAATATCTATCCATCACTCTCAATGGGTGTTAAAATCCCTGACTCTGGCTGCATTTCTGTTGGTCTTTCCCTTTATGTCCATTAAGATTTGCCTTACATATTTGTGTGTACCTGTGTGGGGTGAATAAATATTTACTAATGTTATATCCTCTTGTTGGATTGTTCCCTTTATCGTTATGTAGTGTACTTCTATGTCTCTTAATATAGCCTTGGTTTTAAAGTCTATTTTGTTGGATACAATCATTGCTACCCCTGCTTTTTTTCCCTTTCCATTTGCATGAAATATGTTTTTTCATTTCCTTCACTCTTAGTCTGGGTGTGCCTTTCATTCTGAGGTTGGTCTCTTAGAGACAGTATATATATATATGTATGTATGTATGTATGTCTTGGTTTCTTATCTATTCAGCTACCCTATGTCTTTTAACTTTAGCCATTTACATTTAAGGTGATTATTGTTAGATATGTATTTATTGCTATTTTATTTTTTAAATTATTTTCCTCTGTGTTCCTTTTTCTTTTTTATTCTTCTTTTCTTAAAGCAAGCCCT
Source organism: Anoura caudifer (assembly GCA_004027475.1). Taxonomy (NCBI): domain Eukaryota; kingdom Metazoa; phylum Chordata; class Mammalia; order Chiroptera; family Phyllostomidae; genus Anoura; species Anoura caudifer. The sequence continues at coordinate 24,994 of PVKU01005008.1, forward strand.
TTAACATTTGTTGTAGTACTGGTTTGGTATTAAACAACTCCTTTAGCTGTTTCTTGTCTAGGAAACTCTTTATTTCTCCTTTAGTTTTAAATGATAACTTTGATGGGTAAAAAGACTTGGCTGTAGGTCCTTGCTCTTTATCACCTTGAATATTTCATGCCATTCCCTTCTTATGGTCTGAAATGTTCCTGTTGAGAAATCAGATGACAGTCTACTTGGAGCTCCCTTGTAGGTATCTACCTGCTTTTCTCTCATGGCTTTTGGGATCATCTCCTTGTCTTTAATCTTTGCAATTTTAATTATGAGGTGTCTTGTTGTAGGCTTCTTTGGGTCTATCTCTTTTGGAACTCTGAACTTCCTGGACTTGTGTTCCTTTTTCTTTAATCAAACTAGGGAAGTTTTCAGTCATTATTTTTTCAAATATGTTAATGATTTGTTGCTCACCCTTTCTTTCTTCTGGTATTCCCATGGTGCAGATGTTTTTATGCTTCATCTTGTCCCAAAGTTTTCTTAAGCTTTCTTCATTCTTTTTAATTATTTTCTTTTTCTTTTTGCTGCTCTGCTTGGGCATTTTTCTATCTTGTCTTCCAAATTGCTGATTTGATTCTCTGCTTTTTCTAACCCACTGTTTATTCCTTCTAGTGAATTATTTACTTCAAATATTACATTCTTTATTTCTGACTGGTCCTTTTTATTGCTTCTATATATATTTTTTCATGCTGTCAAGTATCCTTATAATCATTACTCAAAACTCTATATCTGATAAATTACTTGAGTCTCTTTCTTTTAGTTCTTCTTCTGGAGGATTCTCTTGTTTTGTTTCTTTTTTTTTTCCATTTGGGGTCCATTTCTTTGTCTTTCCTTTTTGGCTACCTTTGTGTTTGTTTCTATGTATTAGATAGATCTGCAGAGCAAACCTAAGTCAGACACTGCCTGTGACTGGCTCTGGGCAACTTGTTTGGAACTATCATCTACCCACAACTTGTGGTTTATCTCCTGGGGCTGTTTGTGTGCAGATAGTACCAGCCTGTGCACCAAGACTGGCTTTTTACCAGCACTGGGCCCAAGGGAGGGTCAGGTAAATTCTCAGAGCTCCTAGAAATCCATCTTAGTCATTAAAGTTAATTACTACTATGGCCCCAACCTGGACTCAGCAGCTCGGTTTAAGCTCCACAGGGTGGAACAGAGTAATTTCTATGGGCAAGGCTATTGCTTTCCCTCAGGCTGATGCCACTTGGAGGGGAATGTTCTGCCAGAAAAAGATGACCTCTGCAGTGTGGGGAATGCCTCAGTACAGGGATCCTGGCGGCTATTCCTTCAGTTCTCTCCCCAGAGCAAAGAGAGCATTTCCTTAACCCCAGTCAAGCTAGCCACCTCCTTGGCCTCCACCCCCAAACCCACAGCTTCCAGTCCATGCAATTTGAGCACTCTGTCTCAGAAAAGAAACAATAATAGTAACATAAGTTCCTTGGAAGAAGGTGAGTTTTTTTTAACTTTTAAAATAAAGAACAGTCCTGGCTGAGTAGCTCCATTGGTTGGAGAATCATCCCATGCAACAGAAAGTTGCTGGTTCAATCCCTGGTCAGGGCACATACTTAGGCTGTGGGTTTGATCCTCAGTTTGGGCATATACTGGAGGAAGCCAATCAATGTTTCATACACACACACACATTATTTGTCTCAAATCAATAAACTTATCCTCTGGTAAGGCTTAAAAAAACAAAATAGTGAACAGAACTCTGGTACAAATCTCAGTGTCAGCTCTGCCTATCTACAGGTCCTGGGTAAGTTATTCAATCTCTTTGAACTTCAGTTTCCTCATCCATAAAATGGAGATTAAATGGGATATTGCACCTACCTGCCTGTCAGTAGGAAGAAGGGCTCACTAAATTGTAGCTAATATTAGTATTAACAGAGAATTTAATAATCTCTACATCTTCACCATCTATCAAGCTTGTGCCCCAGAACAATTGTAAGTGCTGAATGAAAAAAAATATTTCCCTACCTGATCAGCACAACTACTAGGTGAGACAAGTAGTAAAGACAGCAGTCTCCCAGAGATGGAGACCTGAGGCTGTGTGGCTAAGTGACTTGTCCTAAGTTACTTAATGAACAGCAGAGCCTGGATGGGGAACTTCTGTTTCCTAACTCCCTGTTTCACATTTACTGCTTTATATCACCTGAGCAAATTTAGGGCTAGGAGGATACTTAGATTATCTTGTATAATCCCATCATTTCAAAATTTGAAAACTGTGGCTGGAGAGATTAAGAACATTTCACAAGAACAAAGATCTAGCCAGCTAGAGATTACAGGCCAAGTCTCCTGATGCCTAGCTTAGTGCTCTATCAACAGTACAACAGCTTACCTAGCAAAAATTGCCTCAGTGTTTCTACTTCAGAAAACATAATTATCCCAGTCTTGAAATGACCACAGCTTTACAGGAAAACCCAAGTGGGAAGTGAAAAGTCTTCTCCTGATTATAGGCACACTCTCAGAATACCAGATTAATTCTTTACTGAGGGTGCACTTCTCATGTGGTTTGAAAACATGTGTCAGCATGAAGTGGGTGGTAATCAAGAGTGTGCCGATAATCACAAGCTTGGTAGTCTGGAGTACCATCTTCTAAGTGGACCCTACAATATTTCTAGAACGTTAATCATGAGCTCTGAGAAACACCCCACTTGGCAGGTCCTTCTAAAGCAACAAAGACAGTTAAATGAAGCCCAAGCACACAGGATAGTATTATTTACATATGACACTTACCCAAAAACTGTGGGAATGGAACCAAACTCCTCAAGCTAATTTCCTGCAAGAGATGCTTCACAAAACAGAAAAGCATCTTGGTTTGTCGTTCTTTCTTGAACTCAGCAACATTTTAAAATGAAAAATGATGTCCTCAGAATTTAAGCTCCAAAAGTGGGGAGGCAGATTGTTCCACTTGCAGTTAATCTAAAGATGAAAGGGTAAATGAGCATTGTGTTTGCCTCAAATGAAGAACATATCGAGAGGGGACAGAGGTGAATAAGTCATTCATCAATGCAACTAAAAAGGCATCTCCAATACTTCTAATTTAAAAGTTCTCAAAATTCAAAGGGCTTCTGATGAAACAGGAAATAAAAGCAACACTTTAGGTCTAATAGCACCTTTTTTCCTATAAAATATTACCAAAACACATTTGATATCCATCTGTATGCTGTTGAGCAACAGTGACATATGATTGATAGAACAGGCCTGTCTCCATGCTCATGGTATGACCTGGCCAAGCACACAAATCAAGACTATGTTTCCCTACTCCTGTAAGCCCAAGGAAGTTAATGCCAGCATCTACAGGCTCAGTAAATGCCACATTTCATAGTTCCTTCTGTTCCTGATAGAAATAGCTACAGCTAGTCTCAGGCAAGCAGTCTGTCTTCATATGCTTTTTGGGGTCTTGGCAGTAAAGAAGAAAGGGCTTTATGAAAGCACCATCTTTGTGGCCAATCTCCAGAAATGTAAACATTTCACAATTTGTTTTACTCTTATACATTCACCTAATATTTACTACAGGCAAGATTCTAGGCTTGGTATTAGAAAAAGAGAAGAAAGAATAAAAGAAAGGAAACAATCAATTCTGTTTCATGGAGAGGGAATTGGGCTGGATACTATTTGTACTAGTCCGGGAGGACATAGATGGCTCTAAAAGGCATAGGGTTGGGGATGAAGTGCTAATGAGAGAGAATGTGTAAGAAGGAAAGAATCTGGCTAATGGCTCATGCACCCATTTGCTTAAATAATTGGAATTACTGGATTGTAAATAGTTGGAGTTTTTTATCAATGTAAATTATTATATTCATAGAATACACAAGTGTTACTAAAATGATGGGATATCTCTTTGCAAAACACTACATGGAATAGAAAACAATGGACTTCATGACTATGTTAGTACTCATTTATAAGTCTTCTAATGAGCAGGAATTTTGTCTGTATCTAATTATTTTTTAATAGCTCAGGCAAAATTAATAACTAGAGAATTTGATATGGCTTTTTTCTTTCAAACTTTCTATTATCCTAATATCTTTAGAAGCCATAAATTATAACTTACTCTTATAGGACTTTAAGCAAAGCCCATAGGCAAAGGAAAATAATTAATCAGATATCACTAGTTTTATTAGTTAAAATATTTTGTAACTACAGCCCTATATCAGCTCAATAATGTCACAGGAAAAGCCATCCAGTACTTTCAAGACTACTGATGAGATAGTTATGAAAATAAAAATTGTGTTCTCTACTATTAGAACATATATCTGTAAAGATGCATTTTGCATTTATACCCTGGGTGGTAATATTATGTCTATATTATTGACTGAAGAGGCAACCAAAGTTAAAGATCAATTATTCTGTATTGTTTGAAATTCTCAAGAGTCTTTCAGGAGGAATCACTCATTGTTAAATTCCAATGTCTTGAAATACATACCTAAGGAATTTTAGTTATTTTGATTTTTTTAATAAGAGGAGATACTTATCCCAGTTCTTATTAAGTTGCAAAATTACAAACTGGACCTGTATCCAGAACCCAGGGCTGGATATGTCTCACAAAATCCAGAAATTGATGGGTATATCAAAATAACATAAAAGTAGTGAGAAAATCTCTAGAAAACAAAACAAAGATGAGTCAGTGAGCTCAGTAGTACAATATTAGGTGAGATACATAGTCCAAGAAAGGACAAGAACAGTGAACAGGAGTTAAGGGGAAATTAAGAAAAAATATGCTCCCTTTTCTTTCCTTTTCATTGCCCCCAGAAGACCATTTTCTGCTCCTTTGTCACTAGGAGGCATACAAGGGGTATACTAGTGTCCACCATGGGTGGCTTTGGTAACTTCAGGGTTGAACTCAGTACTGGCTGGGATGATGGGTGCTAGGTAACAGATGCATGTGGATTGGCCTTCCCTTAAAAGTTTTTTTTTACCTACCTGCATCCACACAACAGTGCCCTGAAAGGTAGAGGACTACAACTGGGAGGAGCTTCCCTTAAAGGAAAACAATGCAAAGGCTGAGTTACCATTTGTAGCACTAGAAGTTTTCTCCCTGGAGTTATTACTTTCCCCATGAAACTCGTGGAGGAGGGCATCAGCCAAGGCTTACATTTTAGCTTTTCCCAATAATTGCACATTACAATACAAAATAGTCAATAACTATGGTGAAATAGAAACTGAGAAGGAAACACAGCCAATGGGTATTCATTAGAAGGCATGATGGGACAATTGAGAATAGCAGCTAAAACTGGGAGGGGTTATATACTCCCTAATAGTAAGTGGGTGCAAGAGGCTTGTGGCAAGAAGGACTGAAGGGGCTAGATAAATCTAACCCCTAAATACTCCTATAGCTGACCTGCCTAGTCAGTCTTCTAGGACAGAATCCCAAATTAAGGATAAATTGGTGAGAGTAAAACCAAAATTGAACAAGTTTTTTCTCCTTCTGATATGGCTAAGTAAACTATTGATTCTGATCCTCCTGTAGACTGCAACACTAAACTGGAAAAAAAAAGACAACTGTATAATTAGACTGAAAAGTAAACAGAAGCAGGCATACTCAGAAGAAAAGTTAACACAAGATGAATTACTCATTTTTACAGCTTTTGGACTGAGGACAAACTACTGCCAAATAGCTAAGACACCAAAAGTAAAACAGTAACAGCAAAATCACAATCTTTCTGGCATAAGAACTATAGGGCAGAGCTCAGGAAAAACACCTCCATTAGAAAGTAAAGGGGAAAGGAGAGACCCAGAGGGACCATGATTTCTATACTCTATCCCAAACCCAATTTAATCCTGAACCACATATACTTGATAACAATCAAAGCCCTGAACTAAGATTTCATCTACCACCCAAGAGGCAGACAGAGTTCAGAGTTTGAATTTAATAACATTATTTATCTGCCAAAAAAGTAAATTCAATATTTTTTCAGAGAAGTAAGTCAGAGTCCAGAGTCTCCACAAGATAACATTCAAAATATCCAAGATACAATCCCAAGTTAATCAACTTATGAAGAATTAGGAAATTGTGACCCATTACCAAGAGCTAAAAAATCAACATAGACCAAACCTGAGATGGCTCAAATGCTTGAATGAGGAGACTAAAAATTTAAAACAATTGTTATAACCATTTTCAAAACAGTAAAAGAAAATATGCTCACAATGCATGAAAAAATAGAAAATCACATCAGAGAATAAGAGCCATTAAAAAAGAATGAAATAAAAATTCCAGCCCTGGCTGTTGTGGCTTGGTGGATTGGGTGCCAGACAGAACAAAAGGGTCTCCAGTTCAGTTCCTAGTCAGGGTACATGCCTGGGTTGTAGGCTGGGTCCCTGATAGGGGGCACATGAAAGGCAACCACACATTGATGTTTCTCTCTCTCTCTCTTTCTCCCTCCCTTCTCCTCTCTCTAAAAATAAATAATAAATAAAATCTTTAAAAATATTCAGAAATTGGAAAATATATGATTTTAAAAAATCTGAATAGGTCCAACAGCAAAATAAAAAAGAAAGAAGAAATGTTTTAGTAAACTCAAGATAGAACAATAGAAATATCCAATATGAATAACACAGAGAAAAATATTTTAGAAAACAAAAACATGAACATAAGGGACACATGGGACAATAATCCAAGGCTCTAACATTCATGAAATTAGAGTTCTATGAGAAGTAGGAGAGAATGGAGTAGAAAAAAAGTATTGAATGTATGTGTAATGGCTTAAATTTCCCTAAATTTAAAGAAATACATAAATTTAAAGGTTCAAGAAGTTTAGCAAAGCCTAAGAGGATAGAAATAAAACCCTGGTAAGATCACAGTCAAAGAGCTGAAAACCAACTATAATTAGAAAATTATAGAAGATAATGGCGAGGTAGGTGGGAGCAGAGTCCAGTTCTCCTTGTGCCCAGCTGGAACACCTAACCAATCTTCTGAGGAGCACAGTGAACAGCCAATGGAATCCCAGCTTATATGAAGTTTGGAGGCCAAAAATTTTAGAGGACATTTAAAAGCAGTGAGGATATTGCATTGGGATGCTAAGGTCCCTGGGATCTGTGCAGGGACCTAGGCTGCTGTGCTAACCACCCCCCTTCCAGTGGCCTGCCACAGGATACTTAGAGGAGAGTTAGATCACCAGCTCCCTCTCCTACCAGAGCAGGGAGGGCAGTCCGGCACCAGGAGGGATCTGGATGCTTGAAGTTTCTGGGAGAAATATGGACAAAGTGGGAGACACACAGAAGTGGTGTACACCCGCTGGGACTGTGGATGCTAGCTAGGTCATAACCAGAGAAACTGGGGAACCAGGGGACACCTGGAGAAGCAAGAAAAGTTGTGCTATGTTGGACCCTGACCCGGATAGTCTCCAGTCTGGTTAGAAAGTTGGGCAGTGTGGAAAGCTGTGTGCTTGTTAAGAATGGCAGGCTTAAAAAAGAGGCTTTTACTTCTAAAAGGGGGGGGGTGCTCAAAGCATCTTTGTAATGGACTCTCCTGCAGTGGCTGGATCACCCCAAGAATAATTTGAGCTGTACACCAGTGCCTGGCTTGGACTACCCACCCAAAATTGAATTCCAGCCATGGGATCACACTTAATTTGGAAAGCTTGTTGGGAAGCTGATTCACCCTGCTCACCCTGAGGCTGGCTTGAGTCATGCACCCCCACTTGACTCAGGCCACTTGCCCAGCAGGTGACTTGAGCTGCTCACCCAGAGGCTGAATGGCACCATGCACCTGGTGGCTGATTGGAGCTGCTTGCCTGGCAGTGGGTTCTGGCCACAGTGGGCTCACAAAGAGAAAGGAGGAGGTGCACTACATGGACCTTGGCACAACAGGTGGATTACAGGTGCAGGACTGACACAGATGGACAGTGGGGCTCTGGCAGATCACAGAAGACCTGGGCTGGAGGCTGGGCAACTGTGAATATTGCAGTGCAGATCTGGCCCCAATCTTTGCAAGACCATAAGAAGGGAGAAAATTGAAGCCCAGACCCCTCTTCCTGTGGCATCTAGAAAGACCATCAGAACTCGCTCAACAGGATTAAAGTAAGCAGGAGGCTTATTTTTTTCTTTCCTCTCTTTTTTTCCTCCCCCAAGTGAGACAATAATACCTGGACTTGTGAAAGGACTAGAGACAGATCCAAAGGGAGAGCATAAGGCTAAACCCAACAATTGACAAACTGAGACAAATTTCACTTTGCTATCCCATAGAACTGGTATTTTATTATTTATTTGTATTATTATTATTTTTTCATTATTTATACTTCTTTTATTTTATTAGCATTTTTTCATTTCTCTTCTTTCTGTTTAGTTTTCTTCATTTTATTTCTTTGTTTAACTGCATGGTTTGACTGGATTGCCTTATTCTTTCTTTCATATTGTATTTTAATTTTTCTTCTTTTACTTCACTCATATTTAAAAAATGCACTACTCTTGATTGTGTTCTTTCTACTATTGTTATCCAAAATCATATATTTTGGTCATATTATTGTTGTTCCAAAACTATTGTAAATAATTGTTGTCCCATACAATTGTAAATACTACACAGAATCCCTCCCTGATCTTACCCCAATTCACTTTATTCTTGAGCTTTATTCTTGTTGGGCTTAACTCTGTTCTATTGCATACTAAGCCTACTTTAAATCCTTTACTCTCACTATATCTCATCATCTAACACTGTACAAGCACTCTGTTTTCTGGGTTCAGATCACAATCCTCCTCTCCTCTAAGAAGAGTCTTATCTGTTTTTCACCTTTTATAAAAAGTGGTTAGTTGAGCAAAATATCATGGTAAATGCTATACTTATCCAAAAGATCTCCTATTTCTTCTCTACTTGTTGGTACTTTAATTCCCATAGAATACTCTCCTGCTGTCTTAATCAATTTTGTCTACCCCAGCACTGATAAGATGCAAGAATAGGTGGGAGCTGTGAACATCAGTGTACACCCTGGATGATAGAACCCAACAACAAAGGATCTAACAAAAGGTAAAAACCCAAGTACAACAAGAGAGCCCACACAAACAGAAGAAAGTGAAACCCTAGAGCATCCAGACAAGCAGATCAAAGAGACCGCACCACTGAATCCCATAGAATTCCTACTATACAAGTTCACCCTACAAAGACAGCTAGTAAAGTGAAAAAGCAGGAACTGCAGAAAAAAAAAAGTCACCTAAAATGGGGAGACAAAAAAAGATCATGCAATCAAAAGGAATGGAAGACTCCCCACTAAAAGAGCTAATGAAATGGGGATAAGCAAACTATCAGATATAGAATTCTAAGGAATGGTTATAAGGATGCTCAAGGAACTCACAGACAACTACCAGGAACTGAGTGACAACTAAGCAGCATGAAAAAGGAAAAAGAAACTATAAATGAAAAGCAGGAGGAAATGAAAAATGCAATTTCTGAAATTAAAAAAAAAAAAACAACACTGGAACAAATTGCAAGCAGGCTGGATAAAGTAGAGGACCAAATGGGTGAGCTCAAAGACAAGGTGGAAAGAAACATCCAGGTAGACCAGCTGGACAAATAAAGACTAAAAAATATGAAGATAGCTTAAGGGAACTCCAAGATAACATGAAATGCAACAACATTTGAATCATAGGAATACAGAATGAGAAGAAAAAGAACAAGGGACAGAAACCCTGTTTGAAAAAAATAATGACAGAAAACTTTCCAAATCTCTAGAGAAAAAAGCCAAGCAGGTGCAGGAGGTACAGAGAGTCCCAATCTAGATGAACCAAAACAGGCCTACTCCAAAACATATCATAATTAAAATGCTAAGTTTTAAAGACAAAGAGAGAATCTTAAAAACGGCAATGGAAAAAACAGAAGTAATATGCAAAAGGGCTCTGATAAGGATAGCAGATGATTTCAAGTAGAAACACTCCAATAGAGTAGAGAATGACACAAAATATTCCAAATGATGAAAAACAAAGGCCTTCAATCAAGCCTACTCTACCTAGAGAGGCTCTCAATTAAAATGGAAGGTGAAATAAGGAGTTTTCCAGACAAAAGGAGGCTGAAAGAATACACCTCCAACAAATCAGCACTACAAGATATGATAAAGGTACTGCAATAAGAAGAGAAAGGAAAAGAGTAAGAGGAACAGGAATACAGGTACAAAGAGGGGGAGTGAATAAATACCTATCAATAATAACCTTAAATGTTAATGGAGTAAATGTTCCAATCAAAAGACATAGAGCACCTGACTAGATAAGAAAACATGACCCACACATATGCTGTCCACAAGAGATTCACCTCAAAACTAATGATCTACACAGACTGAAAGTGAAGGGTTGGAAGAAAATATTCCAAGAAAATGGACAGGAAAGAAGAGCTGGGGTAGCAAACAAAACAGACTTCAAAACAAGGGCTATAAAGAGACTCAGAAGGACACTTTGTAACATTCAAGGAAAGAATTCACCAAGAAGACATAAATATTATAAATGTATATGCATCCAACATTGGATCACCCAAATAAATACATAAGGAAAATCTTGGATGACTTCAAGAAAGATATTGACAGCAACACAATTATAGCAGGAGATTTTAATACTCCACAGTCAAAAATGGATAGCTATTCCCCCCAAAAAATCAACAAAGATACTGTAGTGTTGAACAGTGTCTTAGCTCAATGGACCTAACTAATACATACAGAGCCCTTCATCCCAAAGAAGCAAAATACACATTCTTTGGAAATGCATATGGAACATTTTCAAAGGTTGACCACATGATAGGATACAAAACAAGTCTCAACAAATTCAAGAAAACTGAGATCATTTCGAGCATTTTCTCTGACCACAAGGGACTGAAACTACAAACCAACTTTAAGGAAAAAACTCAAAAACACTCAAACTCATGGAGATTAAATAGGATGCTATTAAACAATGAATGGGTCAAGAATGAGGTCAAGGAAGAAATCAAAAAGTTCTTGGAAACAAATGAAAATGAACTCACAACTACCCAAAACTTATGGGACACAGCAAAGGCAGTCCTGAGAGGGAAGTTCATAGTGATACAGGCCTACTAAAAAACATAGAAATATTTCAGATAAACAACCTAACTGTACACCTATAAGAACTCAAGGAACAACAACAAAGGCAGCCCAGAGCAAGTAGAAGAAAGGATGTAACCAAGATCAGAGCAGAATTAAATGACATAGAGTCTAAAAACACAATTCTAAGGATCAATGAATCCAGGAGCTGGTTCTTTGAAAAGATAAGCAGAATTGACAAGATTTTAAGGAGACACATCAAGAAGAGAGAGGACCCAAGTAAACACAATCAGAAATGAAAGAGGAGAGATTACAACTGACACCACAGAAATACAAAGGATTGTAGGAAATTACTATGAAGAACTGTATGCCAAGAAATTTGAAAAACTAGGTGAAATGGACAAAGTCTCAGAAAAATACATTGTTCCAAAATGAATGAAGAAGAAGCAGAAAGCCTGAACAAACCAATAAGAGCTGATGAAATTGAAGTAGTAATGAAAAAGCTTCTGTCACACAAAAGCCCTGGATAGGACAGTTTCACAAAAGAATTCTACAAAGTATTTAGGGAAGAGCTAACACCTATCCTTCACAGACTATCCCCAAAAATCCAAGAAGGTGCAAGACTCCCAAACACTTTTTATGAAGCCAGCATCATTCTAATCCCAAAACCACATGAAACCACATAAAGACATAAAGACTGAAAAAGAAAAGAAAACTATAGGCAAATATCACTGATGAACATAGATGCTAAAATCCTCAACAAAATATTGGCAAACTGCATCCAGCAATACATTAAAAAGATCATACACCATGATGAAGTGAGATTCACCCCAGGGATACAAGGAGGGTACAATATTCTCAAATCAATAAATGTAATACATTACATAAACAATAGGAAAGACAAAGATCACATGATCATATCAATAGATGTGGAAAAACATTTGATAAGGTACAGCACCCATTTATGATGAAAAGACAAAGCAAAGTGGGAATAGAGGGAGCATTCCTGAACCTAATAAAGACAATATATGAGAGACCTACAGCCAACATCATACTCAATGGGCAAAAACTAGAAAGTTTCCCGCTAAGATCAAGAACAAGACAAGGTCGTCCACTTTCACTACTCCTGTTTGACATACTATTGGGAGTCCTAACCACAGCAATAAGACAAGAAAAATAAATAAAAGGCATTCAAATAAGAAAGGAGGAAACAAAACTATCATTGTTTGCATGTGACATGATAGTGTACATTGAAAATCCTATAGACTCCACCAAACCTTGACCTAATAAATGAACTTGGCAAAACAGCATGATGCAAAGTCAATATTCAGAAGTCAATGGCATTTTTGTCCATCATAAATGATATATCAGAAACAGAAATCAGGAAAAAATCCCATTTGATATAGCAACAAGAAAAATAAAATACCTAGGAACAAACCTAACCAAGGTGGTAACAGACCTGTACTCAGACAACTACACAACACTGAAGACAGAAATCAAGGAAGACACAAACAAATGGAAGCGTATACCATGTTCATAGGATGGAAGACTTAAGATCATCAAAATGTCCATACTACCCAACATAATTTATAGACTCAATGCAATAGCTATTAAAATATTAATGGCATACTTCACAGATATAAAACAAACACTTCAATATTTTATATGGAATCAGAAACAACCCCGAATAGCTGCAGCAAATTTGCCAAAGTAGGAGGGATCACAATACCTGATATCAAAGTGTATTACAAGGCCGCTGTAATCAAAGTAGCCTGTTACTGGCATAAGAACAGACACATAAAGCAATGACACAGAACAGAGAGCCCAGAAGTAAGCCCAAGTCTCTATGGTTAATTAATATTTGACAAAGGGGGAAGAAGCATAAAATGGAGTAAAAATAGCCTCTTCAACAAATGGTGTTGGGACTGCTGGACAGCTACATGCAAAAAAAAAAAAAGAAATGAAACTTGATCACCAACTTACACCATACTAAAAACTAAATTCAAGGTGGATAAAAGACAAATGCAAGTCATGACACTATAAAATTCCTAGAGTAGAACATAGGCAGGAAAATCTCAGATATTCCACACAGCAATATTTTCACTGATATATCCCTTAGAGGAAGGGGCATAAAGGAAAGAATAAACAAATGGGACCTCATCAAAATAAAAAGCTTCTGCACACCTAAAGAAAACAGCATTAAAATGAAAAGAGAATCAACCATATGGGAAAACATATTTGCCTATGATACTTCAGACAAAGGTTTGATCTCCAAAATATATAAAGAACTAATGTTGACTCCACTACAAAAAGACAAAAAACCCAATTAAACTGTGTGTAAAGACCTGAACAAACACTTCTCCAAGGAGGACATACAGAGGGCACACAGACATATGAAAAGATGCTCAGCATCACTAACCATCAGAGAGATGGAAATTAAAACCACAATAAGATACCACTTCACACTTGTGAGAATGGCCATCTTAATCAAATCAACAAACAACAAGTGTTGGAGAGGATGTGGAGAAAAGAGAACCTAGTGTACTGTTGGTGGGAATGTAGAGTAGTGCAACTGTGGAAAACAGTAAGAAAACTAAAAATAGAACTGCCTTTTGACTCCGCAATTCCACTGATAGCATTATATCCTAAGAACCCTGAAACACCAGTCCAAAAGAACCTATGCACCCCAATGTCGATAGCAGCACAATTTACAATAGCCACATGCTGGAATCAACCTAGGTGCCCATCAATAAATGAATGGATCCAAAAACTGTGGTACATTTACACAATGGAATTCTATGCAGCAGAAGGAAAGAAGGAGCTCCTACCCTTTGTGACAGCATAGATGGATCTGGAGAGCATTATGTTAAGTGAAATAAGCCAGGTGATGAAAGACAAATACAATATGATCTCACCTGTAAGTGGAACCTAACCAACAAAACAAACAAACAAGCAAAATATAACCAGAGGCATTGCAATTAAGATCAAATGGACAGTAACCAGAAGGGAGATGGGAGGGGAGAATGGGGAGAAAGGATGAAGAGTTTTCAGGAACAAGTATAAAAGACACATGTACAAAACCAAGGGAGTGGAATCAAGAGAGGGAGGTGGGGATGACTGAGGTGGGGAGTACAGCTTGGAGAGAAATGCAGACAACTGTACTTGAACAACAATAAAATTTAAAAAAATGGAAAAACAAAGAAAAGTATTAAAGTAGCCAGAGAAAAACAATACTTCGTATGTGGTGCAGGAGGTACATCAGAAACAGTGGAGGCTGTAATAGAGAAGATAAATATATTTAAAGTGATGAAAAATATGTCAACCCAGAATTCTATACTCAGCAAATATCTTCTTCAAGAATGAAGGTAAAACAAGACATTTTAATATATAAGAAAAGTGAGAAAATTTTGCCAGCAGACCAGGACTGTAAGACCTGCTAAATGTGAAAGAGAATACCTCACCTACATAGTAACTGAATGACATTTTTTGTCTCTATACAGACCACGTAGTCAAGGCTTGACCATAATCTAACCTGGGTTTTGGGAGAACACTCAAGGAGTAAGGGAAATAAACAGCCTGGTGAATAACTATTATAAGGCTATTCTCATCCATCTTCCTAATCTCAGTACCACAGGACATTCCACTCTGTCCCCCAAAATTAATGTGTAATTCAATGCTATTCCAATGAAAACTGTAGCATTGCTTTTTAAAACTTTTTCTTTTCAGATAATTGTACACTAATAAGAGGTTGCAAAACAGTTAGTAGAATGCATTGATTGCTTCACTGAACCCAATCAATGGTGACATCTTATTTGACAATAGCAAAATATACTAAACTAGATTATAGAACTTACTCAGTTTTCACCCATTTTTATATATACTCACATGTGTGTGAGAGGATTATAGTTCTATGAAATTTTATTATACATATAGATTTTTGCAATCATAATCATAATCAAGATAAAAGACTGTTACATCACCACAGAGCTATTCCTTCATGCTATGCCTTTATGTTCCCATCCACCCCTCAGCACTGTCTCTGTCCCCTAGCAACGACTAATTTATTTTCTATCTATATATTTTATCATTTCAAGAAGGTTATATAATTAGAGTCACAGAATTAACTTTATGTGATTGGCTTTTTTCACTGGACATCAAGACCTTAATATCCATCAAAGATTTTGTGTATAACAAAGCTTCATTCTTTTTATTGCTGAGTAATATTTCATGGAATCAATGTACCAGAGTTTCTTTATTTATTACCTATTAAAGTACATTTTGGAGGTTTCCACTTTGGGGCTATTATATATAAAGGTACAGTAAGTCCTCACTTAATGTAGTTAATAGGTTCTGCAACTTTAAGCAAAACAACATGTAACAAAACCAGTTTTACCATGGGCTAATTGACATAAGCAAAAGTTAAGCTCCTATGGCATCTCATCAACACTAAAATGAAATGACTTAAAATAAAATGAGGTTATTCAAGGACATATTGTATTATGAACATTTGTGCACATAATTTTCATTTTTTCTGTTCAAGGGTGCAATTTCTAGGTTACATAGTAATTGCATGTTTAGTTTTATAAGAAGTTGTTATACTTCCTTCCAGAGTGACATTTGAAATTTCCACAAGCAATTCATGGAAGTTTTAACTTCTCCAATCCTCACCAAAATTTGGTGTTACAACTATTTTTTATTTTAGCCATTCTAATAATTGATACATAAAAGCAAATAATATTTGCATAACAAGAAAAAAACTGACATAAAGTAAAAGGACAAATAAGCTGGAAGAAAATATTTGGAGCATATACCACAAAGGCTACTTTCCTAAAATATGAAGAACACTAAAAAACTGAGGGGATCAGAAACCAGGCAGAAAAAATGTGTGAACAGCATGAACAGATAGTTCATAAGCACACACAAATACACACATATGAATGGATGTTCCAACTCACTCCAAGTTACAGAAATGCAAATGAAAACAACACCAAAGTACATTTATAAGAATGATGAACATTTTAAACTATGAGAACACATGTTATTTGTGAGACTGAAGAGATACTAGCACTCTCAGACATTGCTGGTGGGAATGCACATTGATATAATTCTCATGGATGAGAATTTGTCAACAGCTAACAAAACTAACATGCACTTACCTTTTGACACAGCAGTCCTACTTCTAAGAATCCTTCCAACACTACAAAGATAGTATGTGCCAGGGATTTTAACTGCAGCATTATTTGTCATTTCAAAATATTGAAACACCTCAATGCTCATAAATAGAAGAATTTTTGAACAAACTATGATAGATTTACACAATGGATTTATAATGAAGCTGTAATAAAAGAATAAGGAAGGTCTCTATAAACTGACATGAAATGGTTTCCAGGATATACTAAGTGAAAAAAAGTAAATTGCCAAAGAGTATCTATGGTATGTTATCCTTAATGTAGGAAAGAATGGGATATAATAAAATTGACAGGCATTTGCTCACTTGTACAAGAAATACAAAAATGACACATCAGAAATGAATGAGCTTGCTTACCTACAGGGGTTGGGCAGAAACAGTGAAAGGAAGGGAGGTAAGAACATGGTACATTAGCGTTGGTTAAATATGTTAATATATGTTTAGACAATAAGCGAAAGCTTTCTCGCTGTTGGAAAGTAGAGTTAAAAATAAGTAAAGGAGGAAGGTTAGGTTTATTTCAACCTGTGCTGTTAGGTTGAAATAAAAAGTATCAGTATAACCTCATGGTTTGCTTGTTCTTTGACTTTCTTATTGAATTTTTGGGGTGACATTGGTTAATAAAATTATATAGGTTTCAAGTATACAATTCTATAATATATTATATGTATATTATATCATGTATTCACCACCCCAAATCAAGTGGCCTTTCATTACAATTTACCCTCCCTTTACCCTCTTCTACTCCCCTCCCACCTTTCCATCTGGTAATCAACATACTGTTGTCTGTGTCTATGAGGGCTTTTTTTTGCTTAATCCCTTCACCTATTTTACCCAGCCCCACAATCCCCCTCTCCTCTGAGAGCTGTTGGTCTGTTCTCTATCTATAAGTCTGTTTCAATTTTGTTTGTTAATTTGTTTTGTTCATTAGTTTCCACATACAACTGAAATCATGTGGTACTTCTCTTTTTCCGACTGGCTTATTTCCCTTATCATAAAGTTCTCTAGGTACATCCATGCTCTTGCAAAGGAAAAGATATCCTTCTTTTATATTGCCAAGTAATATTCCATTGTGTAAATGCACCATGTTTTTTTTAACCACTTGTCTACTGATGGACACTTTGGCTGCTCCTAAATATTGGCTATTGAAAATAATGCTGCAATGAACATAGGAGTGCATATATTCTTTCAAATCAGTGTTTCAGGTTTCTTCAGATATATTCTCAAAAGTGGAATCACTGGGTCATAAGGCAGTTCCATTTTTAATTTTTTGAGGTAACTCCATACTGCTTTCCACAGTGGCTGCACCAATTGGCATTCCTACCAATAGTGTACAAGGGGTCCCTTTCCTCCACATCCTCACTAATACTTGTTCATTGATTTATTGATGAAAGCTGTTCTGACAGGTGTGAGATTATATCTCATTGTGGCTTTTTGTTATTATTTTTAAATTATATGTTATTGATTATGCTATCACAGTTGTTCTGATTTCCCCCCTTTGTTCCCCCCAATAAGCATTGCCCCACTCTCTTAGGCAGCCCCACAACATTGTTCATGTTTATGGGTCATGCATGTAAGTACTTTGGCTACTTTATTTCCTATAGTGTACTTTACATCCCAGTGGCTATTCTCAGATATTTACATCCCAGGTAACCACTTATTTGTACTTCTTAATCTCCTCACCTCTTCACCCATTCCCCTCACCCCCCTCCCATCTGGCAACTATCAAAATGCTCTCTGTATCCATGATTCTGTCTCTGTTCTTCTTGTTTGCTTAGTTTGTTTCTTAGATTCACTTGTTCAGAGGTATGTATTTTTCCATTTTATTGTTCACAGTTTTGATCTTCTTCTTTATCTTAAATCAGTCCCTTTAAAATTTTATTAAGCCATGCTACCAAGACAGAGAGTCAAAGCAGATCTACCTAATATACACCAACAAACACAGGAGGCTGAAAAAATGAGAAGACAAAGAAACATGACCTAAAGGAAGAAACAGATCAAAACTCTAGAAAAAGAACTAAACAAAATAGAGATAAGGAATCTCTCAGATGCAGAGTTCAAAACACTGGTTATAGGATGATCAAGGAACTCAATAAAAAAGATCCAGTCCGAAATGAAGGATACACTAATTGAAATAAAGAACAATTTACAGGGAAACACAGTAGAGTGAATGAAGCCAAGAACCAAATCAATGATTAGGAACACAAGGAAGAAAAACCAAGCAATCAGAACAAAAAGAAAAAAGAATCCAAAAGAATGAGGAAAGTGTAATCAGCTTTTGGGACAACTTCAAGTGGTCCAATATTTGCATCATGGAGGTACCAAAGAAGAGAAAGAGCAAGAGTTAGAAATCCATTTGAAAAAAAAAAGTGAAAGGAAACTTCCATAATTTGGTGGAGACAGACACGAAACTCCTGGAAGCCCCAGGAGTCCCAAACAAGATGGATGCAAGGCCCATTCCAGGATACATCATAATTAAAATGCCAAAGGTTAAAGAGAAAGAGAGAATCTTAAAAGCAGCAAGAGAAAAGCAGTTATCTACAGGGAAATTTCCATAAGAATGTCAGCTGATTACTCCAAAGAAACTGCAGGCTAGAAGGGATTGGCAATAAATATTCAAAGTCATGAAAAGCATGGACCTGCAAACAAACTGGCTCGACCAAGTGAAGATATCATTTAGAATCAAAGGGCACTCCTACCCTTTGAGACAGCATGGATGGAACTGGAGAGCATTATGCTACGTGAAATAAGCCGGGAGGTGAAAGACAAATACCATATGATCTCACCTTTAACAGGAACCTAATTAACAGAACAAACAAACAAGTATAATATAACCAAAGACACTGAAATTCAGAACAAGAGAGGAGAGGGATAGGAATATCCAGGGAAAAGCGGAAGGGTTTAGAGCAACAAGTATGAAAGACACATGGACAAAAGCTGGGGGGGGGCTTGGAAATGGGAGGGAGCTGGGGAGGGCTGGGGCGGTGGGCTGGGATGGGAGCAGAAGACAGAAAACTGTATAAGAACAACAATTAAAATAAAATTTTTTAAAAAAAGAATCAAAGGGCAGATAAAGAGATTCCCAAACAAGAAAAAAAGTAAAGGAACTCATCATTACCTAATCATTATGGTTTTAATTTGCCTTTCTCTGGTGATTAGTGACATATAGCATCTTTTTCTATGTCTATTGGCCATCTCTATGTAACTTGTGGAGAAGTGTCTATTCAGGTCCTTTGCCCATGTTTTTAAAATATTTTATTTATTCATTTTTATAGAGAGGAGAAGGGAAGGATAAAGAGAGGGAAACATCAATGTGTGGTTGCCCCTCACATGCCCACTACAGGGGACCTGACCTGCAACCCAGGTATGTGCTCCGACTAGGAATTGAACTGGCGACCCTTTGGTTCCCAGGCCAGTACTCAATCCACTGAGCCACACCAGCCAGGGCATTTGCCCATTTTTAATTTTTTGTTTTATTTGGTGTTGAGTTTCACAATTTCTTTATACACTTTTGGTATTAACTCCTCATCAGTTTCATCAGTTGCATCATTGGAGAATTATGTTCTCCCATTCAGTTGGTTGTCTTTTCATTTTGTTGATAGTTTCTTTCTTTTTTTGTTGATAATTTCCTTTGCTATGCAAGATATTTTTATTTTGATATAGTCTCATTTGTTTGCTTTTTTTTTTGTTTCCCTTGCCTAAGGCAATGTGCCAGAAAAAATATTGCTAAGGGAAATATCTGAGATTTTACTGAATATGTTTTCTTCTACAATTTTTATGGTTTCAAGTCTCAATTTTTTTTTTATCCATTTTGCGTTAATCTTGTATAAGATGTAAGAGGGTGGTCTAGTTTCTTTTCTTTCTTTCTTTTCTTTTCTTTTTTTTCAAATATCCGGCCAATTTCCCAACACCATTTATTGAATAGAGTATGTTTACCCCATTGTATGCTTTTGCTTCCTTTGTCAAATATTAACAGACCATAAAGGTGTGGGTTTATTTCTGGGTTCTTTATTTGCTTCCATTGATTTATTTGTCTGTTTTTATGCCAGCACCATGCTCTCTTATTTGCTATGGCCTTATAGTATAATTTGATATCAGGTGGCATGATTCCTCAAATTTGTTCTTCTTTCTCAATATCGCTGTGGCTATTTGGGGTCACATGTGGCTTTATATAAGTTTTTGGAATATTTGTTCTAGTTCTGTGGAATACAACATTGAAATCTTGATAGGAATTGTGCTAAATCTGTAGATTGTTTTGGGTAGCATGGTCATTTTAATGATGCTAAATTCTTCCTGTCCATGAACACAGTGTATGTTTCCACTTTTGTATCTTTGTACATGTGAACATGTGTTTGTTTGTATCTTCTTCAATTTCTTACATCAGTGTCTTATAACTACCCAAGTGCTGTTCTCTTATATACTTGGTTAAATTTATTCCTAGGTATTTTATTTTTTAATGCAATTGTAAATTGAATCATTTTCTTAGTTTCCCTTTCTGATAGTTCATTTTTGGTGTATAAAAATGCAACTAATTTCTGGATAATTAATTACTATCCTCCTACATCACTGACTTCATTTACCAGTTGTAGTACTCTTTTGCTGAAATCTTTAGGGTTCCCTATATACAGTATCATGTCATCTGCAAATAACACAGATTTACTTCTTTTTCAATTTTGATGCCTCTTATTTCTTCTTTTTGTCTGATTTCTGTGTCTAGGACCCTCAATACCTTGTTGAATAAGAGTGGTGAAAGTGAACTTTGACTAGTTCCCAGTCTTAAGGGGGACACTTTTAGTTTTGCCCATTGAGCATGATGGTGGCTGCGGGTATGTCATATATGGCCTTTATCACATTGAGGTATCATCCCTATATTCCCACTTTGCTGAAAGCTTTTATTATAGATGAGTGCTAGATTTTATCAATGGTTTTTCTGCATCTATTGCTGTGATCAAGTGATTTTTACCCTTCATTTTGTTTATGTGGTGTATCACATTTATTAATTTCCAATAGTGTACCAACCTGCATCCCTAGAATAAATCTACCTTGATAATGGTGCATAATCTTTGTAATGTGTTGCTGGATCCAGTTTGCTAATATTTTGTTGTGGATTTTTGCACCTCTTTTCATCAGGGATATTGACCTAGAATTATTACTCTTTGTAGTGTCTTTATCTAATTTTGGAATTACTTTAATGCTGGCCTCATAAATGAGCTTGAGAGTTTTCCATCTTCTTAAGTATTTTGTAATAGTTTGACAATAGGTGGTAGATCTTTGAATGTTTGGTAAAATTCACCTGTGAAGCCATCTGATCCAGGAATTTTGTTTGTTGGAAGTTTTTTTTAAATTATTGCTTCAACTTCAGTAGTTTTAATCTGTCTGTCTATATGGTTTGATTCTGATACAGTTTTGGAAGACTGTATGTTGTTAGGAATTGATCCATTTATTCCAGATTGTCCAATTTTGTGGCATATACTTGTTCATAATATTTTCTTAGATTTCCTTGCATTTCTTTTGTGTCAGTTGTTATGTCTGTTTTATACCTGATTTTTTAAATTTGAGTCTTCTCTCTTTTTTTTATTAATGATTCTGGTTACAGGTTTGCCAATCTTGTTTATGCTTTCAAAGAAACAGCTCTTGGTTTCATTGATATTTTGTATTTTTTTAAATTATATTTTATTCATTTAGGCTCTAATTTTTAATAGAATAGTTTATCATAACATAGGACCATTTATTCCAGGTAAACAAGGTTGGCTCAATATAGGATATTTTTAAGTATATTTTATTGATTATGCTATCACAGCTGTCCCATTTTTCCTCCCTCTAACTGGTATCCCTATGCCCTTCAGCAGTCCCCCTCTTAGTTTATGTACATGGATCATATGCATAAACTCTTCAGCTTCTCTATTTCCTATACTAGGGGGGTCAAACTCATTTTCACTGAGTGCCACATCAGCCTTATGGTTGCCTTCAAAGAGCCAAATGTAATTTCAGCTCCCTAACAGTTAAGGAGTAGTTACAGTTTATACAGTCCTAAAATTATTTTGGCCCTTTGAAGGCAAACACAAGGCTGATGTGGCCCATGGTGAAAATGAGTTTGACACCCTTGTCGTATGCTATTCTTAACCTCCCCATGCTTATTTTGTACCCACCAATTATGCTGCCTATTCCCTGTGCCTTTTCCCCTGTTCTCCCTTTTCCCCTCCCCACTGATAACCCTCCATGTGGTCTCAATTTCTGCAATTCTGTTCCCGTTCTATTGTTTGCTTAATTTGTTTTTGTTTTTAGGTCCAGTTGTTGATAGTTGTGAGTTTGTTGTAACTTAACTGTTCATACTTTTTATCTTCTTCTTTTTCTTAGATAAGTCCCTTTAAAATTTTATGTAATAAGGGCTTGGTGACAATGAGCTCCTTTAGCTTTACCTTGTCTGAAAAGCATTTTATCTGCCCTCCCATTCTAAAGATAGCTTTGCTGGATAGAGCAATCTTGGATGTAGGTACTTGCTTTTCATGACTTTTAATACTTCTTGACTGCAAGGCTCCTTTTGAGAAATTAGCTGATAGTCTTATGAGAAATCCTTTGTAGGTAACTTTATTTTTCTCTTGCTGCTTTTAATATCCTGTCTTTATCTTTAACCTTTGGCATTTTAATTATGATGTGTCTTATTGTGGTCCTCTTTGGGTCCAACTTGTTTGGGAGTCTCTGAGCTTCCTGGATTTTTATGTCTATTTTTTCACCAAATTAGAGAAGTTTTCCTTCATTATTTTTTCAAATAAATTTTCAATTCCTTGCTCTTCCTCTTTTCCTTCTGGCACCCTTATGATTCAGATGTTTGTATGGTTAAAATTGCCTCAAAAGTTTCTAAGCCTATCCTCATTTTTTAAAATTCTTGTTTGTTCTTCTTCTTCTGGTCTAATGTTTATTTCTTTATTTTGCTCCAAATCATTGGTTTGAGCCCCAGCTTCCTTCCCTTCACTGTTGGTTCCCTGTATATTTTTCTTTATTTCATCTTGTATAGACTTTCCTTCTTCCTTTATTTTTTGGCCATACTCAATAATTTCTCTTAGCATCCTGATGAACAGTGTTTTCAACTTTGCATCTATTAGGTGGGCTATCTCCTCATCACTTAGTTCTTTCTCTGGAGTTTTGATCTGTTCTTTAATTTGGGTCATATTTCTTTGTCTCCTAAATTTTTTGGAGCTCCTGTTATGTTGTAAGGGGTGGAGCCTTAGATATTCACTAGGGTGAAACAACCCATGTTGCGGTACTGTGGCACTGTATGTAGGGGATGGGTCAGAGAGGGAACAATGTTACTTGCTCATCTCTTGCCATTTTCAGTGATTTCCCCCACTCCTGCAAGTGATTGGTGCCCTTCTAGTTGCTGCCCTCTTGCCGACTCCCTGAGTTGGTAGTCTTGTGTACATTCCAGGATCCCTTGGGCCCCTTAAATAAGCTCTCCTGAAAGACTGGAAGTCTCTTCTGCTGATGTAATCCCCACAAGGATTTTATAGCCAGAGGTTATGAGTCTTTAACTTACTGCAACTTGAACCCTGGGTTCACAGCTATCCTGGGCTGGGATTGCTCACTCCCTAGTTATTCGCCCTGGGTTTTATCTGCACATGGATGTAGGATTGCCTGGTATGCCCGCTGCCACTTTGCCACACATCCTCTGTGCCCCAGCTGCCCATCTTCACCCCTCCTACCAGTCCAGATGAATGTTTCTTCTTTAACTCCTTGGTTGTTGGACTTTTATATGGTTTGCTTTTCTGGCAGTTTGGGTTGTTTTTTGCTTTTAGATTGGTTGTTATCCTTCTTTTGGTTGTGCAAGAAGTAAAGCATATCTACGTATGCCTCCATCCTGGCCAGAAGTCTCTATACTGTAATCTTTATTATTTCCTTTCTTCTACTTACTTTGGACATTGTAGTTCTTTTTCTAATTTCTCTATGTGTAAATTTAGATTGTTTATTTGAGATTTATGTTATTTAGCTTTCACATCTTTGTGTGTTTTTTAGTTTTTTTCTTGTATTGATTTCTAGTTCCATACTATCATGGTCAGAGAAGGTGCTTGATATGATTTCAATTTTCTTAACTGCAAAATTGTGTGTCATCTGAGAGGTACAAACAAACTTCTTTTTAAATATTATTACATATATTGGGTGTATAGGTTCAAGTTCATAACTAGCTGTGCATTTGCTGTGACTTGTTAAGCCATAATGTTTAAGCCATCAGTGTTGTTATAATATGTATTTCATAAGGGTTATGTGATATTCAATAATAAATTGTATCTGAGAGATACCACTTATAAAAACATTTTTGCAAGTGCTGCAAAAAATATTTATGCCTTGAGAATATCAATATTTTTTTCAGTGACTGTAACAAATATTTTGTGAAGCTAACTATTGAAGATTCTGATTAATTAATGTTAAAGACATTTTGTTGTACTTCAAAAAAAAACATGTTTCTGTTATTTGAAAAGAAAACGTTCTATTCTTTGTGTTATAGATTTTTGTTGCATATTTCTAGATTGTAATGGAGAGTAAATAAAAATATGTATTTTATTATATAAATGTAATAAGGCAAATTTGCAATGTTTTAATTTTTTTCACATTTCAGCTCATAGTAGTAATGAATGTATCTCTTGGACTCACATGACCTATGCTGCAATTTTTTTTACTGCAGACTCCTCAGGGTTAAATTTATTGAAACTTGTTTTGTTTCCTAGCATGTGGTCTATTCTATAAAATATTCCATGTGCACCTAAAAAGAATGTATATTCTGCTATTTTGGAATGAAATGCTCTGAAGTTATCAATTAAATTAATCTGATCTATTGTGTCTATTAAGGTCATTGTTTCCTTGATGATTTTCTGTCTGGAAGATCTATCCATTGATGATGATGGGGTGTTAAAATCCTCTAGTATGACTGTATTGCTGTTGCTCTCTCCCTCTGTGTCTGTCAAGATTTGCTTTACATATTTAGGTGCTCCTATTTTGGGAGCATAAATGTTTACTAGGGTTATATCCTCTTTTTGGATTATCCCCTTTAATAATTGTCTTTTTTTGTCTCTTACTACAGCCTTTGTTTCAAAATCTATTGTTTTCAGATATAAGTATTGCTACCACAGCTCTTTTCCTCTTTCAATTTTCATAAAATGTCTTTTTTCTATCCATTTACTTTTGGTTTGTCTGTATCTTCTATTCTGAAGTGGGTCTTGTGTAGACACCATATATATGGATCTTGTTTTCTTATGCATTCAGCTGCACTATGTGTTTTGATTGAAGCATTTAAGCCATTTACATGTAAATCAATTATTGGTAAGTGCATATTTATTACCATTAAATTCTTTTACCTACCTTCCTCTTCTCCCCTTTCTCTTCCTCTTCCTCCTTCTTCTTTGTTTTATTCTTATTCTTATTCTTATTCTTTTATTCTTATTCTTATTCTTATTCTTTTATTCTTATTCTTATTCTTAAAGAAGGACCTTTAATATTTCTTGTAATACTGATTCAGTGGTAACAAACTCCTATAGCTTTATCTTGTCTGGGAAGCTCTTTAATTCTCCTACAATGTTATTTTATTTTATTTTTTATTGTTGTTCAAGTATAGTTTTCTGCCTTTCCCCCCACCGCTCCCCACAACCCCAGCTCTTCCCATGTCCCTTCCCCATTTCCAGCCCCCTTCCTGTTGTCCATTTGTCCTTTATAATTGTTTCTGTGAACCCGTCACCCTTTTCCCCCACTATCCCCTCCCCTCTCCCTTCTGATCACTGTCAGGCTGTTCTCAATTCCAATGTCTTTAGCTATACTTTGCTTGCTTGTTTGTTTTGTTGATTAGGTTCCTGTTAATGGTAAGATCATATGGTATTTGTCTTTCACCACCTGGTTTATTTCACTTAGCATAATGCTCTCGAGTTCCATCCATGCTGTTGCAAAGGGTAGGAGCTCCTCACCATTAAAGTCCTAGAGGAGAACATAGGCAGGAAAATCTCAGATATTCCATGCAGCAATATTTTCACTGATATGTTCCCTGGAAAAAGGGATATAAAGTAAAGAATAAACAAATGGGATCTCATCAAAATAAAAAGCTTCTGCACAGCTAAAGAAAACAGCATTAAAATACAAAGAGAACCAACCATATGGGAAAACATATTTGAAAATGATACCTCAGACAAGGGTTTGATCTCCTATAACTTTAAATAATAGCCTTGCAGTGTAAAATAGTCATCTTGTAGGTCCTTGTGTTTCATCACTTTATATATTTCATGTGGCCAATCCCTTCTGGCCTAAACTGTTTCTGTTGAGAGATTAGCTGACAGTCTTACAGGAGTTCCCTTGTAGGTAACTGTCTCCCTCTTGCTTCCTTTAAGATTCCCTCCTTGTCTTTAACATTTGGCATTTTAGGCATTTTAATTATAATGTGTGTTGGTGTGGGCCTCTTTGGGTTCATCTAGTTTAAGATTCTCTGTGATTCCTGGATTTCTGTGTCTTTTACCTATATGAGATTAGGAAAGTTTTCACTCATTATTTCTTCAAATAAGTTCTTGATCTCTTGCTCCCTCTCTTCTCTTTCTGGTACCCCTGCAGTTATTGTTATACTTTGTGTTGCATCAAAGGTCTCTTTTAAAATGTCTTTATTTATTAACTTTTTAGAAAGAGAAGAAGGGAGGGAGGAAGAGAGAAAAAGTTCAATATGAGAGAGAAACATTAATTGGCTGCCTCTCACATGCACCTCAACCAGAGACCAAAGCTGCAACCTAGTGTGTGCCCTAACCAGGAATCCAACCAGTGACCCTTTGCTTTGCAGGACAACACTTAGTCAACTGAGCCACACCAGTCAAGGCCCAAAGGTCTATTAAACAATCCTTATTTTTCCAATTATTTTTTTCTTTTTATGCTTTGATTGGATATTATTTCTATCTTGTCTTCCAAATCACTGATTTGATCCTTTGCTTCATTCAACCTGTTTATTCCTTTATACTTTATTGATTATGCTATTGCAGTTGTCCTGATTTTCCACCTTTGCCCCCCTCCACCCAGCACCGCCCACTCCTTCAGGCAATCCCCACACCATTGTTCATGTCCATGGGTCATGCATATAAGTTTTTTAGCTACTTCATTTCCTATAGTGTACTTTACAACCCCATGGTTATTCTGTAACTACCTGTTTGTACTTCTTAATCCCCTCAGCTCTTCACCCATTTCCCCACAATCCCCTCACATCTGGCAACAATCAAAATGCTCTCTGTATCCATGATTTTGTCTCTGTTCATCTTGTTGGTTTAGTTTGTTTTTTTTAGAATCAATTGTCAATAGATTTGTATTGCTATAGGATAAATGGAGGCAGTCTGGCTTCCTCACCCAGATGTCTGGGTAACTAAGAGAAATAGTGTTCCCATAACCTTGAATGGGCCTGATAAGTAGTATTCTCATATTCTTGAGACTCGGTCCAATAAACTATTCCCATAGTTTTGAGTGGGCTCACATGTGTAGTATGAAGCTCTGTTGCACAAGATCTGTTTGTCTCTAGTACTTAAGCTGGTAGAAATTCTCTGCTGGGTGCCATGCAGAGATATGCAGGGGGATATGCAGCTTGCAATATGTGTGGCTCACCTACCCACGAATAAAGGCATGTCAGACATCCCAACAGTTCTGTGAATATTCTTCCCTCTGCCCAAATACCATGAACCTGTCAGGCCTTGAATACTTGCAACACAATTGGCGTAGGCATCCCAGAATGGTATGGAGCCAATGTCCCCAGAGGAGGCCTTGGAGTGGCAGGTCACCAGCAGGCAGTATTTGGTGGTTGGGCTCCTGTCAGCTTAGTCTCCCATGCCAGGACTGGTCCAATGTTAGTGGCACAGCCAATACAGTGGAGAAATCTCTGTGGGTGGTAGGCAAGACCCTAGAAAAGCCCAGTGCCCATGCAGCTGTGGGGGCTATGGGTTGGGTGTTTTTTTCAGCTTTGTGAGCTGAGGCAAAGGCTGCTCTTCAAGATGCAGCTCCGAGAGCCCTAAAAGGGAGCCAAAGCCCTGATGGCTGAAGAAGAGGAGACTGCACTTCCCGATATGGGGAAGTTACATGAACACTGAAGCAGAAGAAGGCTTGAATCTGTGCCTTGGCAAAAAGACTCCAAGCAGAAGAGCTGTGGCACTCCTCCTCCCCACTTGTAGTGAGAGATTCAAGGGAAAGGGTGGAGGTAAAAAGAACTGAGTTCCCTGAGGGCAGCAGCCTGTGGCACCTGGGGGGAGTTTGAATTTAGGCAGCCTGGGATTCCTTCCCCTTCCCCACACAGACATGGAACACAAGTGCCGGAGGACTCCCAGGCCAGGTAAGCTCTGCTCAGAACACACTGATCAGAAGAGGCAGGGACCCCCGCAGATGAGTAGCATGTGCTACTGTGCCTACAGGCCAAGGCCATGGGCTAGGAGGGAAGCTTTGCACAAGGCATTTCACAAGGTGGGACCACTGTGGGAGCCATTAGAGCTGGTGGAGTAACTCTGGGGCTTGCAAGAAATCAGGCAGTACCACTGTGGGTACTAGGACTGAGGTTAGCAGGGGCTGCTGAAACTGACATGACCCAGAAAGAGCACTGATAGGTAGGGGTGGCTACAGAGCAGCTGGCTGCTCCTGGAGCTGCAGAGTGCTGAGCCCATCAGCACAGCATCAGAAGAAGGAGGCAATAGAGGAGCAGACGTGGATCAGATGGTGGCGCCAAGAGCCACAGTGATGGCAGTAGCCAGGGTCACCTGAGTCACAGAAACAAAGGACAACTGTTTAGGTGGCCCCCATTCCTGAGCATATTCTGGATTTCTTGTGCTGGCCTGTTAAGGTTCTTTGCAGGCCTCCCATGGCAAATCTCTCCTGCTTCTGTCTCAAATTGGACTTGACTTCAGAACCAGTGGAACAGTGCACATACCTTGTGGAATGGGACCTGGACTAACATCTGTGCTGGGGTGAAACAGCGAAGCAGTGGTATGACTGACCCTGGCCATTAGGTGGCAACCCCGTATGGGATGGCTCAGGATGGCTCACAGCTGAGGCCATTGAGCTGGCTGGACCTGCTTCCCTTTGCATTGAGAACCCCAAAGGACAAGCCCAGGTGGGCTGGACACCAACAGGTCTGTGTCAGACTCAGATTCTAGAGCATTTCTGGGAGGCATGGGATAATGCATGGGCTGCAGTTCCTACTGGAGCCCTCTGAGCATGTGGCTCACATGCGTGGCCTTACCTGCCTGGAAATTGGACTGGTCATTGTACTTGGGGATGGCCCTATTTGCATGCTCCAGTTGAAAAAACTCTTGTAAGCTGACTAAAAAATTGGGGCGCATTTAAAGCATGATACCAGGTAAAGTGTACTCCCTAGTGGTGTTATCCATCAGCTGTTTTTTCTCCTGAAGCTGCTTCTATAGTCACTGAGACTGAGATAGCTGCTTTGGCTTTGAACACTGCTTGTGCACTGAATGCAACACATAATTCTTTAAGTTTGTTAAGTGAGGACATGTATTGATTAAGAAAAGTAGGGGGGTGGAAGATGGAAGCGTGGTAGGAAGGAGCATATTTCACTTCCCCCTACACATGGGAGAAAATCCTGGCCAATTTACATTGGAACAGAGCAAACAGCCATCAGAAACACAGCATATTTGAAAACAGGAGATCAAAAATTGTAGTGGACATTGAAAAACCAGATGGTAAGGAGAGTACTTCAGAACAATAAGAGCCCAAGGGGCAGCGCAGACACCAGGGCCGGGATTGAGGCCCTGGCTGGCACTCGCCAGGCTTGCCAGGCTCACCACAAGATTAGGGAGGGAGCTGGGTCAACCGCTCCCTCCCCAGCCAAACAAAGTTTTAGCTGCACTGGGATAAACCCAGTTGCTTGAAATCTCACAGAGAAGAGTTGGGGTCTCAGTGGCAGACAAGCTGGGGGTGTGAACACCCACGCATAGCCCGGGGAGGACTGCACGCCAGAGCTCGCCTGATTGTTGGCGGCAGGCACCATTGGGACAGCCACACACCTGAGCTCTCAGGACCTTCGCCTCCTGGTACCCGTGGGACAGCTGCAAGCCTGAGCTCAAGTGACCATCGGCTCCCGGCACCAGTGGGACAGCCACGCACCTGAGCTTGCGGGAGCCCGGTGCCCATGGGTCCTTTGGCTCCTGGCGCCAGTGGGACAGCCGCAAGCCTGAGCTCACGGGGCAGCCCGGCGCCCGCGGGATGGCTGCTCACCTGAGATCGAGGGACCTTCAGCTCCCAGTGCCATTGTAATGGCTGCACACCTGAACTCGCGCGACTGTGCGAGCCCGCCATCAGGGACGATTGTTTGAGGATTGGCACCCATGTATGACCGCAGTTGGCTGAGAGATCATAGGCACCTGCGTGCAACTGGGGTAGGCAAACACTTCCTCAGAACATACACCTGAGGCCCTGAGCGGAGAGGCCCAGGGCTAGCTCTGAGGACATTAGCGCAAAGATAACTGAGCAATGAGCAGGGAGAAAAGAGATACTGTCACCCCTAGGCCATTGCAGCCAGCAAGACCAGAAACACCAGCTCGGCAAGATTGAAAACAGCAAGAGTTTTTTTTTTTTTTTTAATTTTTATCTTTTCTTTTGTATTGTTGCTTTTTTCTTTTTTCTTTTTTCTTTCTTATTTTCTTTTTTCTCTTTTTAAATCTTACTTTTTTCCTATTTTTTTTCATTATTTTTATCTTTTTTTTACCCCTCAATGCCCTTTGCTTCTCGTATCTTCTTTCTTGTCTTATTCCTGCTTCCATTCTTTCCAATTTTATCTCTTCTTCCTTCCTCTTCTTTCTTTTCTTTTTCTTTCTTCTCTTTCCATTTTTTCCTCTTTTCTCTTTTTAAATACACACAAGTAAGACAAAAACAAAACAAAACAAAACAAAACAACAACAAAAAAACCCCCAACCCTGGAACTGTGAAAAAACCAGAGTTGGTCCCAAGGAGGGGGCATTTCAACAGATAAGACAGTGGAACCTGTGAACACCAGGATACCTGAAGGAGACAGCACCACTGAATCTCACAGGTATTCTACCACAGAAGTTCACACCATAAACCCAGGGAGCCAGAACAGACCAATTTAGGAAGCTAAGGCTAATAAGAAGACCCTCAAGAACAATGGGAAGACAAAGAAATAATCCCCAAATGAAAGGAAAGGAGGGAGCCCCAGAAAAAAATGCTAAATGAAACAGAGGCAGCTCAACTGTCAGATTTTGAGTTCAAAACAATGGTTGTCAGGAAGCTCCACGAGCTCACAATGAGCTACCAGAAACTACAGGGAAGCTACAATGAACTCACTGCAAACTATATCAACATGCAAAAGGAAATATAAACTATCAACAAGGGCCAAGAGGAAATGAAGAATACAATTTCTGAACTGAAGAACACAATAGAAGGAATGAAAAGCAGAACTGATGAAGCAAAAGATCGGATTAGCGAGTTGGAAGACAAAGTAGAAAAAACACCCAGAAAGAGCAAGAAAAGGAAAAGAGGCTCAAAAAGAATGAAGAGGGATTAAGAGAAATGCAAGACAATATGAAACATAATAATATCCATATAATAGGGATACCAGAAGAAGAAGAAGAAGACCAAGGGATAGAAAACATATTGGAAAAGTAATGATGGAAAAAAGCCACACAAATCCAGGAAACAGAGAGAGTCCCAATCAAGAGGAACCCAAAGAGGCCCACTTCAAGACACATCATAATTAAAATGGCAAAATTCCAAGACAAAGAGAGAATCTTAAAGGCAGCAAGGAAGAAAAAGGAAGTAACACACAAGGGAGCCCCAATAACACTAGCCACTGATTTCTCAATGGAAACGCTCCAAGCTAGAAGAGAATGGCAAGAAATATTCCAAGTAATGAGAACCAAAGGCCTGCAACCAAGACTACTTTACCCAGCAAGGCTTTCAATCAAGATAGAAGGCCAAATAAGGAGCTTCCCAGACAAAAGAAGTCTCAAAGAATACACCTCTACCAAACCAGTTTTGCAAGAGTTGCTGAAGGGACTGTTTTAAGGAAAGGAAGGAAAAGGGAGAGAGAGAGAGAGAGAGAGAGAGAGAGAAACATAGGTACAAAAATGGCAATGAATCAGTACCTATCAATAATAACCTTAAATGTAAATGGATTAAATGCTCCAATCAAAAGACATAGAATAGCTGAATGGATAAAAAAGCATGACCCACACATATGCTGCTTACAAGAGACCCACCTCAGGACAAAAGACCTACACAGACTCAAAGTGAAGGGCTGGAAACAAATTTTCCAAGCAAATGGGCAGGAAAAAAAAAAGCTGGGGTAGCAATACTCATATCAGACAAAATAGACTTCAAAAGACGAGCCATAAAGAGATATCCAGAAGGTCACTTCAAATACTCAAGGGAAGAATCCAACAAGAAGACATAAGCATTGTAAATACATATGCACCCAACATAGGAGCACCTTAATACATTAAAAAAAAAACCTTAGAGGACTTCAAGAAAGATATTGGCAGCAACACAATTATAGTAGGGGATTTTAACACCCCATTGTCAAAAATGGACAGATCTGCCAAACAAAAAATCAACAAAGATATTGTGGCATTGAACAACATTCTGGATGAAATGGACTTAACTGATATATTTATAGAGCCCTTCATCCCAAAGCAACTAAATATACATTCTTTTCTAATGCACATGGAACTTTTTCAAAGATAGACCACATGATAGCACAGAAAACAAGCCTCAACAAATTCAAGAAAATTGAAATCATACCAAGCAGTTTCTCTGACCACAAAGGACTGAAACTAGAAATCAACCCCAAGGGGAAAAACCCAAAATCCTCAAAATCATGGAGATGGAATAGCATGTTATTAAACAATGAAAGGGTCAAGAATGAAATTAGAGAAGAAATCAAAAAGTTTCTGGAAACAAATGAAAATGAACTCACAATGACTCAAAACTTATGGGACAAAGCAAAAGCAGTCCTCAGAGGGAAGTTCATAGTGATACAGGCCTACCTAAAAAAGATAGAAACATCTCAAAAAACTTAACTCTACCCCTACAAGCACTCGAGGATCAACAGCAAACACAGCCCAGAGCAAGTAGAAGGAAGGGAATAACCAAGATCAGAGCAGAATTAAATGACATAGAGACTAAAAGCACAATTCTAAAGATCAATGAATCCGAGAGCTGGTTTTTTGAAAAGATAAACAAAATTGACAAGCCATTAAGCAGGCTCATCAAGAAAAAAAGAGAGAGGACCCAAGTAAACACAATCAGAAATGAAAGAGGAGAGATTACAACTGACACCACAGAAATACAAAGGATTGTAAGAAATTACTATGAAGAACTGTATGCCAAGAAATTTGAAAACTTAGGTGAAATGGACATGTTTCTAGAAAAATATAATCTCCCAAAACTCGATGAAGAAGAAGCAGAAAGCCTGAACCCACCAATCGCAGCAGATGAAATAGAAGCAGTAATCAAAAAACTCCCAACACACAGAAGCCCGGGACCAGATGGTTTCACAGGAGAATTTTACAAAGCATTTAAGGAAGAGCTAACCCCTATGCTTCACAAACTTTTCGAAAAAATCCAAAATTATGGAAGACTACCAAACTCTTTTTATGAAGCCAGCATCATTCTAATCCCCAAACCAGATAAAGACATAACAAGGAAAGAAAATTTCAGGCCCATATCGCTGATGAACATAGATGCTAAAATCCTCAACAAAATACTGGCAAACTGCATCCAACAATACATTAAAAAGATCATACACCATGACCAAGTGGGATTCATCCTAGGGATGCAAGGTTGGTTCAATATTCGCAAATCAGTAAATGTAATACATCACATAAACAAAAGCAAAGACAAAAATCACATGATCATATCAATAGATGAAGAAAAAGCATTTGATAAGGTACAGCACCCATTTATGATAAAAACACTCAGCAAAGTGGGAATTGAGGGAGCATTCCTCAACATAATCAAGGCCATATATGAGAGGCCTACAGCCAACATCATACTCAATGGGCAAAAACTAAAATCTTTTCCACTAAGATAAGGAACAAGACAAGGTTGTCCACTTTCACCACTTCTATTCAATATAGTATTGGAAGTCTTAGCCACAGCAATTAGACAAGAAAAGGAAATAAAGGGCATCCAAATTGGAAAGGAGGAAACAAAGCTATCATTGCCTGCAGATGACATGATAGTGTACATAGAAAATCCTATAGACTTGGCCAAAAAGCTGCTTGACCTAATAAATGAATTTGGCCAAACAGCAGGTTACAAAGTCAATATCCAGAAATCAAAGGCATTTTTGTATACCAACAACAAAAGAGCAGAAGCAGAAGTCACAGAAAAAATCCCATTTGATATAGCAAAAAGAAAAATAAAATACCTAGGAATAAATCTAACCAAGGAAGTAAAGGATCTATACTCAGAAAACTACACAACGCTGAAGAAAGAAATCAAGGAAGACACAAACAAATGGAAAGATATACCATGTTCATGGATTGGAAGAATTAGCATCATCAAAATGTCCATACTAACCAAAGCAATTTACAGATTCAATGCAATACCCATTAAAGTAACAATAGCATATTTCACAGACATAGGACAAACACTTCAAAAATTTATATGAAACCATGAGTGACCCCGAACAGATGCTGCAATTTTGAGAAAGAAGAGCAAAGTAGGAAGGATCACATTACCTGACACCAAACTGTATTACAAGGCCCCTGTAATCAAAACAGACTGGTACCAGAACAAAAACAGGAACATGGACCAGTGGAATAGAACAGAGAGCCCAGAAATAAACCTA
This sequence comes from Anoura caudifer, assembly GCA_004027475.1. Taxonomy (NCBI): domain Eukaryota; kingdom Metazoa; phylum Chordata; class Mammalia; order Chiroptera; family Phyllostomidae; genus Anoura; species Anoura caudifer. The sequence goes on from PVKU01005008.1 coordinate 59,990, forward strand.
ATTCTCTATGGCCAATTACTATTCGACAAAGGAGGCAGCAATATAAAATGGAGTAAAAGTAGCCTCTTCAACAAGTGGTGTTGGGAGAACTAGACAGGTACGTGCAAAAAAATGAAACTCAAGCACCAGCTTACACCATACACAAAAATAAACTCAAAGTGGATAAAAGATTTAAAGATAAGCCGTCACACCATTAAAGTCCTAGAGGAGAACATAGGCAGGAAAATCTCAGACATTGCATGCAGCAACGTTTTTACTGATATGTCCCCTAAAGCAAGGGACATAAAGGAAAGAATAAATAAATGGGATCTCATCAAAATAAAAAGCTTCCACATGGCTAAAGAAAACAGTATTAAAATAAAAAGAGAACCAACTGTATGGGAAAATATATTCGCCAATGATACCTCAGACAAGGGTTTAATCTCCAAAATATATAAAGAACTTACACAACTCCACTCTAAGAAGACAAGCAACCCAATCAAAAAATGGGCAAAGGACTTGAACAGACACTTCTCCAAGGAGGACATAAAGAGGATCCAGAGACATATGAAAAGATGCTCAATATCGCTTGCTATTAGAGAGATGCAAATTAAAACCACAATGAGATACCACTTCACACCTGTCAGAATGGCCATCATAAACAAAGCAACAAATAAGTGTTGGAGAGGTTGTGGAGAAAAGGGAACCCTAGTGCACTGTTGGTGGGATTGCAGACCGGTACAACCACTATGGAAAGCAGTATGGAATTTTCTAAGGAAACTAAAAATGGATCTACCTTTTGAGCCAGCAATTCCACTGCTAGGATTATATCCTAAGAACCCTGAAACACCAATCCAAAAGAATCTATGCACCCCAATGTTCATAGCAGCACAATTTACAATAGCCAAGTGTTGGAAGCAACCTTGGTGCCCATCAGTAAATGAATGGATCAGGAAACTTTGGTACATTTACTCAATGGAATTCTATGCAGCAGAAAGAAAGAAGGAGCTCCTACCCTTCGTGACAGCATGGATTGAATTGGAGAGTATTATGCTGAGCAAAATAAGCCAGGCAGTGAAAGACAAATATCATATGATGTCACCTTTAACAGGAACCCAATAAAAAAAAACCAAACAAACAAGCAAAATATAACCAAAGACACTGAAATTAAGAAGGGGTTGATAGTCACCAGAGGGGAGGGGGGAGGGAATTTCAGGGGAAAAGGGGAAGGGTTTGGAGCAACAAGTATAAAGGACTCATGGACAAAAACTAGTGGGGGTGGAAATGGGAGGGGGTGAAGAGGGCTGGGGTGGTGGGCTGGAATGGGAGCAAAATACATAAAACTATACAAGAACAACAATTAAAATAAATTTAAAAAAAGAAAAGAAAAGTAGCCTTGCAAAATCATGTGGCTTTAGATATGCTTACTGCATCCCAAGATGGGGTATGTGCCCTAGCAGGGGCAGAATGCTGTGTTTATGTTCCTGATGTCCACCACAATGTTAGTCAAGCTTTATGGGCATTGGCTTCTGAGACACATGCCATTGAAAGCCTGACAGATGATCCTTTGTAGGAATGATGGGCATCTTACTACTAAGTAGTGGTGGGTGCTTGCTGTCCTCGGCAGCAGCACTTGTGTTTTGCTTGCTTGTTGCTGTAGACTATACTGCTGTTGTGGGATATGGGTACAGGGCTCTGCCTTCCTCACCAAGGGAACTTTGTAGAAGACATCCTCGAGTAGATTATGCAGTGAGGAACCCAGAAGGGGTGGATTGTAGGGTAAGTAGAGGCAGTCTGGCTTCGTTGCCCAGGTTTCTGGGTAACTAAGAGAAGTAGCGTTCCCATTGCCTTGAAGGGGCCTGATAAGTAGTGTTCTAATAGCCTTGAGACTGGGTCTGACAAACTTCCTATAATATGAAGTGGGATCACATGTGTAGAATTATGCTATGTTATATAATTTTCTGGCTGAAAGCTGGCTTTGTTCACCTCTAAGTCAGTAGGGGCTTCTCACTGGAGACATGCAGCTTGCAGCATGTGTGGCTCACCCTCCCATGAAAAAAGGCATGTCAAGCATCCCCATGACTCTGTACATTTTCTTCTGTCTCCCCTAAGCTAGAGTGGACCTGCTAGGCTTTTACAGGCTGCAACACATTCAATAAAGAAACCAAAGACAAAAAGAACCAAACCCTACCTTGTAACCAAAGACAAAGATAATAAAAAAAAAAAAACGAAAACTGTAGACTAATATCTCTCATGAACATAAATGCCAAAATTCTACCAAATCATTTGGCAAGTCAAATACAAAAGGAAAATATATCATGACCAAGTGTAGTTTATCCCAGTAATATGATGTTGATATAACATTTAAAATTGAATGAATATAATTAATCATATTAAACAAATTATAAAAACAAATTTAAAAAGAAAAATTATTATCACAATAGATGCAGAAAAAGCATTTGACAAAGTCTATTTTCCATCCCCGGGAAATATTTGTCCTAATATCAGGAATAAAGCAAGGATATTTGTTGTGACCAGTTCTATTCAATATTGTGTTGGAGGTTGTAGCTAGTGCAATTAGAGGATAAAAAGGAAAAGAAAGTCATTCAAAATGGGAAGTAATTAAAACCACTTTATTTGCAGATAACATAACCACCCTTATAAAATATTTAAAGAAAACTACAAAAAAGCTGCAAAAACTGGCAAATATAGCAACATTGTAGGACACAAGGTCAATAATAATAATCAATTGCATTTTGATATGTAAGCAACAACTAATCTTTAATGAAACTTTTAAAAATGCTATTAAAGCCCTGACTAGTGTGGCTCAGTGGATTGAGTTCTGGGCCTGTGAACCTAACGATTGCTGGTTTGATTTCTAGTCAGGGCACCTGGGTGAGGGGCAGATGAGCGGCAACCACACATTGATGTTTTTCTCCCTCTCTTTCTCCCTCCCTTACCCTCTGTTTGGAAATAAATAACTATAATCTTTAAAAAGACCATTTACAATAGCATTAAAATATGAAATATTTGGGGAGAAATCAGAAAAAAATGTAAGAACTATACTCTGAAAAATACAAAATATTGATGAAAGAAATTCAGGGAAACCAATGGAGGCATAACTCATACTCATGGTTTGGAAAATGCAGTATTGCTGAGATAACAAAACTCCATTAATTGATCATAGACTCAGTGTTATCACAATCAGAATTCAGCAGGTGGTATTCTAGACAGTGACAAATTGGTTTTAAAATGCTTATGGGAATGTAGACCTAATGTAGCCAATAAACTTTGGAAAATTAATAAAGTTGGGGTAATTATAGCACCTTATTTCAAGACTTATTAGAGTTACAGTACCAAGACAGTGAGATATTAGCATAAAGAATAGATCCATAAATAGACTAGGCATATATATATATATATTATTTCATATATATATGGAAAATTTATTTTCAGCAAATGTAAAAAGGCAACTCAGTGGAGAAATGAGCCTTTATAACAAATGGTGCTGGAACATTTGGATACTCATATGCAAATAACAAAACAAAAGAAAACAAAAACAGGATGACAATTCACAGCATATAAAAAAGTAACTTGAAGTAAATCATTACTTTAAGTTAAAACATAAAACTATAAAATTTCTAGAACACCCAAGAAAACAAAGGAGAAAGCCTTTGTGAACTTGGGTTAGGTAAAAATTTTTTAGACACGAAAGCAAAGAAGACTTTGTAAAAGAAAAATTTGATAAACAATGCTTCAAATTTATTTATTTATTAACATTTTTATTGTTGCTCGAGTACAATTGTCTGCCTTTTTCCCCCACCCCTCCCCACCCAGCCCTCCCCATTTCCTTTCCCTGTTTCCACCCCTCTTTATTATTGTCCATGTGTCCTTTATAATTGTTTCTGTAAACCCTTCACCTTTCCCCCCATTTTCCCCTCCCCTCTCCCCTCTGGTAACTGTTGGCCTGTTCTCAATTTCAATGTCTTTGGTTACATTTTGCTTGCTTCTTCATTTTGTTGATTAGGTTCCAGTTAAAGTGAGATCATATGGTGTTTGTCTTTCACTGCCTGGCTTTTTTCACCTATGATGCTTCAAATGTTTAACACTTTTGCTCCTAAAAAGACACTTTAGCCCTGACTGGTGTGGCTCAGTGGGTTGGGCATTGTTCAGCAAACCCAAAGGTCACTGGTTCGATTCTGCTCAGGGTACATGCCTGGGTTGTGAGCCAGGTCCCCGGTTGGGGCTGTGTGAGAAGCAACCAATCTATGTTTCTCTCTCTCTCTTTTTCCCTCCCTTTCCCTTTCTCTAAAAATAAGCAAATAAAACCTTAAAAAGGACACTACAGAATCAGAAGATAAACTGCATGCTGGAATAAAAGCTTTGTAAAAAAACATTTATGTGATAAAGGACCACTATTCACAATATATAACAAAATTCTCAAACCTCAGTAACAAGCAAATATCCCACCATAAAAGTAGGCAAAAGGTTTGAGTAGATAACTTCAGTATAGAACATATATTGATGTCAAATAAGCCCATGAAAAAATGCTCAATTGGCAATCACTAAGGAAATAAAGATTAAAAACATAAGATAACACTACACACCTATTAAAACAGCTAAAATGAATCATGCTGGCCATTCTAAGTGTTGGTGAGGTTGTGGAAAAAATGAACATACACACGACTGGTGGAAATGTAAAATGTAAAAGTGTAAAATGGTGTAATCACTTTGAAAAACTGCTAGGCAGATTCTTAAGAAGTTAATTATACACACAAGTTGTTATCCAGCTAATCCCTTTCTAGGCAATAACCTGCAAGCAAAACTACAGTATATGTCTGTAAAAAAGACTTTCAGCTAAATATTCTCAGTATCACTATTTGAAGAGACAAAATCTGAAAACAACCCAAATACCTTGTTCCTTTTTACTACACAGGAACGAGGTATTGAAACAAGACCACAGGTGAATCTCAAAATGGTTATGTGGATGAAAGAAGTCAGAACAAAAAAATATTGTCATGGTAGTTAAGGAATTGGGAAAGGAAGGAGGGCAGATTACAGAGATGAAAAATGTAAGTGTATTCCTTGTTCTGATAGTGCCAATCATTTTTTCAGATGTGTGCATACATCAAAACTTATCAAACCATTTGGATTTAACTAAATGCATCTTATTGTTGTATGTCAACTACACTTTGATAAAGCTGTTTAAAATAACATAAGTAATGGTTATTTTGGTTTCCATTAGGTCTTTCTTTCTTTCTTTCTTTCTTTCTTTCTTTCTTTCTTTCTTTCTTTCTTTCTTTCTTTCTTTCTTGCAGGACACCTTATATTTATTGAACATTCTCATTTAATTCTTGCAACAATTGTAAGGGAAATTATATCATTATCTCCATTTTACAGGTTCAGTAACAATTGTAGATTATGCAGCCAGGAACCAGAGCCAAGATCAAACCTGGGAATATCTCGTAATAAAAACCTTAAAATATCATTAATTTTAAATTCATTGCAGTTAATATTTTATCTAAAAAAAAGCTTTTGGCTTTAATTATACCACTCCTGCTCAATCCTGTCTCTGCCAGAGTATGAGATACAGACCATTTTTCTTTGCCTCCCACCCCCCACCAAACTTACTCCCATAGGGAAGTCCTGCATGGCTACTCAATCTCCTTACCTTCAACCTGAGCAGCCAAGTCCTTTGCTCCTGGAAGCCCCAATTTGCACATACATAATATTCCTGTCATTACTCAAAATTTTTTCAGGATCCTCTCGTATCTTCCCTGGCTAGTGATTGGACAAAACAATGCAAAGGAAGGGGTGCTCTGCAGCTTGAGCCTGTGAAGTGTACTTCCAGGCCATTGTTAACATCAGAAGCCCTGGAGCTAGAGCAATGAATCTATGTCTTGATGAGCTCAGGATATATGGCACAAGAAAGAGGGAGAGGAAGTAAATGCCAGGTATAGATGCTTGTGTTTGGGGGCAAATAAAGTACAAGGTTCTCTTTTAAAATCACCTCAGGCAGGCTGTGGGCAATAGTCTGTTTCACACTGGGGAACCACAGGCCCCAAGAAGCCAACACTCTGTCCCAAAGAGAATGCCCCTTTCATCCAGAAATGCCAGCATCAGTGATACTGTCTAGGTGGTCCTAGAAATTTCTTTGTGAGGTTTTTAATTACAAATGTAATTTCTTTAATAGTTATAGGCCTATTCAGTTTATTTCACTGTGGCTGAGTTTGTGCTTTTTGAAGAATCAGTCAATTTCTTCTAAATTTTTAACTTATGACCATAAAATTATCATAATATTTCTTTATTATCATTTTGCTGGATCTGTTGTGATGCCACCCTCATTTCTTTCAGAAATTGGTGTTTCTTCTCTATTTTTATCTTTGACAGTCTTGCTATCAATTTTATTTTTTTAATAAACAGTCTTGCCTGTGTTTTTTTTCTATTTTCACTTTTATTGATTTCTGCTCATATATTTATTACTTGTTTTCTGCTTGCTTTCAGGTTACATTTGCACTTCTTTTTCCATTTCTTTTTTTCAGATAAAACTTAGATTGTTGACTTGAGATCTTTCCCTTCTTTCTAATGAAAACATGTAGTACTTTAAATTTCTTTCTCCATCTTGCTTTCATTGCAGCACACAAATTTACAGATGTCATGTTTTTATGTTCATTAATTTCTATATATTGTTTTTATTTCCTTTGACATGTCCTCTGTGATCCATGGAGTATCTGGAGATGTGTTGTTTAATTTCCAAGTGATTGGAGATTTTTTTCTACTGTATTTCAGTTACTTATCTCTAGTTTGAGTTTATTATGGTCACAGAACAGAATCACCATTATTAAAATTTTAAAACAGATGTACTGAGATTTATTTTTTAAAGATTTAAAAATGTCCTTTAGTTATAGTTGACATACAATATTATATTAGTTTCAGGAGTACAATATAGTGATCATATGACCCAAGATATGGTCTATCATTTTTAAAATTTAATCTTTATTATGTATTTTCCATTACCATTTAGTCTCCTTTATATCCCTTCCCCTCAGATACCACCACCCTGTTTTCCATATCCATGAGTCCTTTTTACTTTTTGTTCAATACCATCACTCTGTAACACCCTCCCCACTAGGTGTCATCCTGCTCTCCATCTATGAGTCTGTCCCCATTTTCCTTGTTAGTTCAGTTTGTTCATTAGATTCCTCATAGGAGTGAAATCATATGGTATTTATGATTTCTTTTCTGGTTGGCATATTTCACTTAGCATGTTCTCTAGGTCTGTCCATACTCTTGCAAAGGGTAAAATTTTCTTTCTTTTTACAGCTGAGTGGTACTACATGTGTAATTGTCTCATAGTTGTTTTATCCACTCACCTACTGATGGACACCTGAGCTGCTTCCATATCTTAGTGATTGTAAATAACACTGCAATGAACATAGGGGTGCTTAGGTTCTTTCCAATTAGTGTTTTTGGTTCCTTCTGATATATTCCCAGAAGTGCGATTGCTTGGTCAAAAGGCAGAGCCATGTTTAATTTTTTGAAGTATCCCCATATTGCTTTCCACAGTGGCTGCACCAGTCTGCACTCCCACAAACAATGCAGAAGGGTTCTCCTTTCTCCACATCCTCAACAACACTTGTTTGATTTATTGACGGTAGCCATTCTGGCAGTTGTGAGATAATATGTCATTGTGGTTTTAATTTGCATTTCTCTGATGATTAGTTATGTTGAGCATTATTTCATAAGTCTATTGGCCATCTGTATATCCTGTTTGGAGAAGTGTCTATTCAGGTCCTTTCCCATTTTTAATGGAGTTGTTTGTTTTCTTTTCATGTTGAGTTTTATAAGTTATTCATAAATGTTGGATATTAACTTCTTTTTTAAAGTATATTTTATTGATTATGCTGTTAAGGTTGTCCCAATTTTTTCTCACCTTTAGCTTCCTCCTCCCTGCATTCCCTCTCCACCCTCCAACATTTCCTACCCACCTTAGTTCATGTCCATGGGTTATACAGATGAGTTCTTTGGTTTCTCTATTTCCTATACCATTCTTAACCCTCCACCCCCCATCTATTTTGTGCTTACCTACTATGCTTCTTATTCCCTGTACCTTTTCCCCTATTCTCCCTCTTCCCCTCCTCGCTGATAACCCTCCATGTAATCTCCATTTCTATAATGCTGTTCCTCTTCTAGTCATTTGCTTAGTTTTTATTTTTTAGGTTCTGTTGCTGATGCTTGTGAGTTTGTTGTCATTTTTTATTCATACTTTTTGATATTCTATTTCTTAGATAAGTCCTTTTAACATTTCATATAAAAAGGGGCTTGGTGATGATGAACACCTTTAACCTGACCTTATCTGGGAAACACTTTATCTGCACTTTCATTCCAGAGGACAGCTTTCCTGGAGAGAGTGATCTTGGATGTAGGTCCTTACCTTTCATGACTTTGAATACTTCTTTCCAGCCCTTTATTGCTTGTAAGGTTTCTTTTGAGAAACCAGCAAACAGTCTTATGGGCATGTCTCTTTTTTTATTTTTGCTTGATCTTTTTATTATTTTATTTTACTGATTATGCTATTATAGTTGTCCCAATTCTCCCCCATCATTCCCCTCCACCCTGCACGCCCTCTCCCACACACATTCACCACCTTTAGTTCATGTCCAAGTGTCATAAGTTCTTTAGCTTCTACTTTTCCCACACTATTCTTGCCCTCCCCCTGTCTATTTTCTACCTACCATCTATGCTATCTGTTCTCTGTACCTTGTCTCCCTCTCTCCTCCTCCCTCTCCCTTGTTGCTAACCCTCCATGTGATCTCCATTTCTGTGGTTCTGCTCCTGTTCTAGCTGTTTGCTTAGTTTGTTTTTGTTTCAGGGTGTGGTTGTTAATGTCTGTGTGTTTGCTGTCTTTTTACTGTCATATTTTTTATCTTCTTTTTCTTAGATAAGTCCCTTTAACATTTCATATAATAAAGGCTTGGTGATGATGAACTCCTTTAACTTGACCTTATCTGAGAAGCACTTTATTTTCCCTTCTATTCTAAATGACAGCTTCACTGGATAGAACAATCTTGGATGTGGGTCCTTGACTTTCATGACTTGGAATACTTCTTTCCAGCCCCTTCTTGCCTGTAAGGTCACTTTTGAGAAATCTGCTGACAGTCTGATGGGAATTCCTTTGTAGCTGACTGTCCCCTTATCCCTTGCTGCTTCTAGAATTCTCTCCTTCATTTTAATCCTTGCTAATGTAATTATGATGTGCATTGGTGTGTTCTTCCTTGGGTCCAACTTCTTTGAGACTCTCTGAGCTTCCTGGACTTCCTGGAAGTCTATTTCTTTTGCCAGATTGGGGAAGTTCTCCTTTATGATTTGTTCAAATAACTTTTCCACTTGTTGCCCTTCCTCTTCCCCTTCTGGTACCTCTATAATTTGGATGTTGGGATGTTTAAAGATGTCCTGGATGTTTCTAAGCCTCTCTTCATTTTTTTTGAATTCTTGTATCTTCATTCTTTTCTGTTTGGTTGTTTCTATCTTCCTTCTGGTCCACTCCATTGATGTGAGTCCCAGTTTTCCTCCCATCACTATTGGTTCCCTATGTGTTTTCCTTCATTTCACTTATTGTAGCCTTCATTTGTTCATCTAATTTGCTTCCAAAATCAGCCAATTCTGTGAGCATCCTGATTATCAGTGCTTTGAACTGTGCATGTGATAGGTTGGCTATCTCTTCATCCCTTATATGAATTGGTTCAGGGGCTTTGATCTGTTCTCCTGTTTGAGCCATTTTTTTTTTTTTGGTCTGGTTGTGCCTGTTACATAGTGAGAGGTGGAGCCTTAGGTGTTCCCCAGGGCAGTGCAGCCCAGTAGCTGGGTTGTGACGCTGTATGTAGGGACAGGATCTTGGTGTTTTTTAGGTTTTATTTCTTGGTGCTGGGGCCCTGGGTTGGGAGTTCTGTCTCATTCCCCATTTTTGCCTGGATTATCTGCGTGCAAATGTGGGACCACCTGGTCGGCCAGCCACCTTGTGCCTGGGGCCTGCTAGCTGCCACCTGCAGGCCAGGGTCTGTCAGCAGCTGCCTGCACATCCAGGTCTTCCAACCTCCGCTTACTCCTGTTGCGACTCTGCCCCTCTTACGGGTCTGGGTGAATGGTTGTCGGACCTCTGTACAGTTCAATTTTCTCTCAGTTCTGGTTGTTTTCTTGTTTCTAAATCCTTGTTGTCCTTAATTTTGGTTGTGTGAGGAGGCACAGTGTGTCCACCTATGCCTCCATCTTTGCCAGAAGTGAGGGTAATCCTTTTTAGGTAACTGTCTGCTTTCCGCTTGCTGCTTTTAAGATTCTCTCCTTATCTTTAATGTTGGGTAACTTAATGATGATGTGTTTTGGTAAGTTTCTCCTTGAGTCCAAATTTTTTGGGACTCTGAGCTTCCTGGACTTCCTAGAAGTGTATATCCTATGCCAGATTGTGTAAGTTTTCCTTCATTATTTGTTTAAATAAGTTTTCAATATGTTGCCCTTCTTCTTTTTATTCCAGCACCCCTGTGATTCTGATATTGGAATGCTTAAAATTGTCCCAGAGGCTCTTAAGCCTCTCCTCATTTTTTTTTTTTTTGCATTCTTGTTTCTTCATTGTGTTCTAGTTGGATGTTTATTTCTTCCTTTTGTTCCAAATCATTGGTTTGAGTTACAGTTTCCTTCCCTTCACTGTTGTTTCCCTATATATTTTCCTTTATTTCACTTTGTGTAGCCTTAATTTGTTCATCTAATTGCAACCAAGCTCAATCAATTCTCTGAGCACACTGATAACTAGTGTTTTGAACTCTGCATCAGATTGGTTGGCTATCTCCTTCTTGCTTAGTTCTTTTTCTGGAGTTTTGATTTGTTCCCTCCTTTGTGCCATATTTCATTGTCTTGGTGCACCTGTTTCATGGTAAGGGTTGGAGCCTTAGGGCAGGCAGCCGTCTTTGCTGCATTGTGGCGCTGTCTGGGAAGGGGTCAGAGAGGGAACAATGCTGCTTGCTCCACTCTGGTACCACTTTCTGTCACTTCCCTTGCTTTCCACAAGTGGATTGTGAATTCTGCTATGACCCTGGGAGTGTCATCCACTGCCACAACCCCCACAGATTTTTTATGGCCATGGGTTTTGAGTCTTTAGTTTCCCACACTGAATCCTTGGGTTTCATTGTCTCACTCCCCAGTTACTCCTCCCAGCTTGTCTGCATGTGAATATGGGATCACCTGTTTGGTCCACTGCCTTGAGTTGCTGCATGTCCTCTACACCCTGGCTGCCCATCTTCACTTCTCCTACCTGTCAAGATGAATGCTTCTTTAACTCCTTGGTTCCTGGACTTCCATGCAAATGATTTTCTGGCAGTTCATGTTGTTCTTTGCTTTTAAATTATTTGTTACCTTTCTTCTTGATGTGCAAGGAAGTGAATCATTTCTGCTTATGTCTCCATCTTGGCCAGAACCTCCTCTGCATGTTTTAGTTTTAGATTTTGTTTTTAGGTTTGATTGTTGATAGTTGAGAGTTTGTTGTCATTTCCCTGTTCATAGTTTTAATCTTCTTCTTTTTTCTTAGATAAGCCCCCTTAACAAATCATATAATAAGGGCTTGGTGATGATGAAATCTTTTAACTTTACTTTTTCTGGGAAGCACTTTATCTGCCCTTTCATTCTAAATGATAGCTTTACTGGATAGAGTCATCTTGGATATAGGTCCTTGCTTTTCATGACTTTGAATATTTCTTGCCAATCCTTTCTTGCCTGCAAGGTTTCTTTTGAGAAATCAGCTAATAGCCTTATGGGAACTTCTTTGTAGCTAATTCTATTCATTTCTCTGCTGCTTTTGGGATTCTCTCCTTATCTTTAATCTTTGACAATTTAATTATTATGTGTCTTGGTGTGCTCTTTTTTGGGTCCAACTTGTTTGAGACTCTCTGAGCTTTCTGGACTTGTTTGTCTATTTCCTTCACCACAGTGGATAAGTTTTCTTTTCTTTTTTCTTTTTTTCAAATAATTTTCAATTTCTTGCTCTTCCTCTCTTCTTCTGGCACACCTATGATTTGGATATTGGGAAGTTTACAGTTATCCCAGAGGTTCTTAATCCTCTCCTCATTTTTTTTTAAATTCTTGTTTCTTCATTCTGTGCCAGTCAGATGTTTATTTCTTCATTTTGTTCCAAATCATTGATTTGAGTTCCAGTTTACTTCCCTTCACTTTGGTTTCCTGTATACTTTTCTTCATTTCACTTCTTCCATATTTTGCAGCTCTACTCAATCTTTTTTCTCAGCATCCTGATTACCAGTGTTTTGAACTCTGTACCTGATAGGTTGGTAATGTCCTCATCACTAAGTTCTTTTTCTGGAGTTTTGACTTGTTCTTTCATTTGGGCTATATTTCTTTGCCTCAGTGCACCTGTTATGTTGTAAGGTATGGAACCTTAGGTATTCATTAGGCCTGGGGCAATCCACTTCCTTGTGTTCTGGAGCTGTATGTGGGGGAGGAGTCAAAGAAAGAACAATGCCGTTTGCTGGGCTTTCTCCCTGCGTTCAGTTGCTTCTCCCCTTTCCCACACATAAATTGTGCCCTGCTAGGTGTTCTCCTAGTGTTGACTCCAAGGTGGGTGGGTTTGCATACACTCTAGGACCTTCTGGGCTCCTCCAAGGGTCTCTCCTGTAACACTGGAAGTTTATCCCACTGCTGCAACCCTTACAGACTTTTACAGGCAGAGATTTTGAGGCTCCATTTCCAGCACTGGCACCCTGGGTTACACATTCTGTCTCACTCCCCAGTTGTTCCTCCCTGGTTATCTGCCTGTGAATATGGGACTGCCCAGTCCACCAGTTACCACATCACCCATCTGGTCCACCAGCTTCTGCCTTGCTTCTTGTCCTCTCCACTCAGGCCCCTCCTCCATCTATGCCCCTCCTACCAGTATGGATGAATGTTTCTTCCTTAACTCCTTGGTTGTTGGACTTCCATGCAGTTCAATTTTCTGGCAGTTCTGGTTATTTTTTTTGTTTCTATATTAATAGTTATCTTTCTTTTGTTTGTGAGAGGACAAGAAGCATATCAACTGACACTTCCATCTTGGCCAGAATTTGCTTGTGCCACTTTTTGTTTCACCTCTTCCACAATGGCAAAATATTTCCCTTTGAGAAATATTTTGTTTATGAAAATTTTTGTGGTTTTATTGTATCATGAGGCATTGAAACATCTAAACAAATCAATATCTGGAGGATGAGGCAGCTGTTTTCTCCTTTACTTCTTTGGGTTACTAGAGCAACTTGTCAGTAGATTTTTTTAAAAAGACAACCTTTTGCATTGCTTAAGTCTTCTCAAGGCATGTACTGGTACAACACAAACTTCTTCTGTCAGGTGTAACTAGTCTAATGTCTAAATGTCATGCACAATTTCTAGGTAGCAGCAGAACATTGTGCCTACTCCCACGGTGGCCCTGCTTATTTGGGTATTATATTTGGAGCATCTGGAGGAATGTGAATAGTATTGGGAAGAGGGAGAAGAAAGAAACAGCATGAGCACCTGGCGAAGAGGAGTTCAGCTGAAGTTGTACAGGGCAAGCCTGAACATGTCATTGGTGCAAACCCAAGCATCATTAATATTCTTTAATAGGAACATCTGGTGGAAACTTGTGATGGAGTCTTCATCAACCTTAAGCTGGCTCACAGCCATGCTGATGATGCAGCTATCTGTGGTGGGCTGATGATCCTGTGTCATAATGCTGTGTTGGATTTTCAGGAATGGAAAGCTAGATAACTTCTCCACAATGGAAGCTTTCCCCTGGAATTTCTATCCTTCCCACACAAGGCATGATGCATCAATGTAAATAGCACCTAGTCAGGTTCTTTAATTATTAAAAAACTCATAGTAATGTTGAATGAATCTGGATCCAGTGTACTCCCAAATTAGCTTGCCTCCCATTCTGGAGCATCAACCAGCCTTGTTGAGACCCAAGGTACTGGCACAATGGTACTCTTTGAGAACCTCCCCCCCCCCCCGGAACAAAAAATTCACTCAGGGCAAGATCAGTGAATAGGGAGGGTAGGGCAGTGGGATCATGTCATTTTGGGTCAAAAAAATGCTAATACTCAGTGCAGTGAGGGCAGGTGTGCTTGTAAATCTCTCATCATGAAATGGGTAAACATATTGAAAGAGTCTTCAAAAAATTCAGGGAAGACAAATTCAGCCTCTCACAAAAATACCAGCTGGTGCACTGATAAAGATGGGTTCCTAGGACATTCACCTGGCAGGGGAAGCCTGCACTAAAAAGGGCCTTCCCTCTAGAAGATAATTCTCTTTTGGGGGGTCCCTGTTTTGAACCTCCAGTTTATTTGTCCTCCTCTCCAACACCTCCTTTGCATTAATAAATGTAACTTGGCACTGCCCAGAGTTGAGCCTGCAATGAACAGTTGCTTCATAACTACTTACTGAACTAAATCTACAAAGTGCCCAAATGTTACATGATTTCCTAAAATGTTTAGTAAGAATTCCAAGTACCTGAACAATAATAACTCAATTAATTCCAGATGCCAGAGATTATGCTAAATCTTTGACTCAATGTTAGAAACACATGGTTGAGAACTGAATTGGGGATGACAAAGCATAGAGCAGAGGATGGTGGGGATGAACTCTACTGGCATTTGCTGCTGATTATAATATTGGCTTCTAGGATGTGTATGAGTCACATATGTATTTTAGGGTCCTGCTACTATCATTTTATGTTCTGTCCAGCTCCTTTTCTTTGGAATCTGCAACAAAATGACAACTATAAAAAGCTTGAAAATAGTTTGCATGCAAACATCTTACATATGCACAAATACTTTTTAGGTGGGTGGAAAGATGGTGCTTGTCTATGGGGAACATGTAAAAGAATAACTCTCATGTCTCTGTCAGCTCTGGTATCTCTTAATGTGCCTGCCTCCAAATACCAACAAATACTGTCAAGGGTAAGAAAAGTGTGAAACACTGCCCAACAACCCAAATCTTCCCTGAAAAGAAAAGGTGTTTCATTCAAGATTGAGTTCTTAGGTGTTGGATGCTGACAGGTGTGTGTTACCCCTATGCTCCAGTGGGCACTTATTATGTAGTCACAGATAAGCAAAAAGAACTGCCTCACTGAAGAGGAGGGAGAGATTTTCACCAGCTCTGTGGGGATGCATTGACAAATCCAGACAAAAAAAAACCCTTGTATATTACTTTCCCTTCTTTTTCCTGACTTGAGAATGTTTACTGGTATGTCAGCATATCACTTTTTATCATTAATGACTCAGAGGGATTTTGAAAGTCATGAAAATTCAAGTAAATGATCAATTCAAGCAGAGTCAAAATAAGCAGGTTGCCTTTGGTATTTTGTTAGTGAAGTGAATAATGCTCAATTATCTTCCAGCCATTCATAGTCAGACATAACATAGGTAATGTGGCCCACTGCAGGGCAAAATATCGGCACACATTATGACATCACAAAAACAGGTGAGAGCAGCTATTCTCTTGAATTGAAGCAATCATAACTTCATGTTCCAGCCACAAAATTTCTTTCCTCCCTCTCTTCTTCCATTCCTTCCTGTCATAGACATGTAATGAATACCTAGCATTTACACAGCCCTATGACAGATGCTATTGGGAATAGAAAAATGAATATTATGTGTCCTCAGGTAATTTATAAGCTTAATGGGAAAGCAGAAATGCGGCACTCTAGGTTCTTACAAAATAGCCTACAAACTCCACACATTGGTTCCCTTCAAAGAACTCAATGCTGCAGATGCTAACAAGTAGAGCATTGATTAATCTGATAAATTAATGGAACCTTTCTGAAAGGCTTCTGGAGAAGTCCGTCCACTTTTATTTATTGTATACACTATTTTATTGGGCTTATTTCAAAGAAACTCTTTGTTTGATAAACTTTCTGAGGCCCTGAATTATTGAGAGTATTTCAATGTTACTTTTAAATAATATTTAGCTGGGTAAAAAATTCTAGGTTCCAAGTTTCCCTCTCCTTCAATAATTTAAAAATTAGCATGCCACTGTCTTCTTGGAATTTGAGTACTGGGATATTGATATAATTTTGTTCCCTTGTGGGTGATCTGCTTTTTCTTGATGACAAGTCTTTCATATTTGTCTTTCATATTTTTATATTTATTACCCTGTGTCTAGATATAGGTTTTATCTTATATATCCTGTCTGGAAAATGCTGAATCTTTTTAAATTAAAGTCATCCCTATTCCACTAAGACTAGAGAATTCTTGGTTATTATTTCTTCAACACTTACTTCCCTTACATGTACTTTTCTTTTTCTTCTTGGGCTCTTATAATATTGCCTTGGCACTTATCCTTCCATCTTCTAAGTCTCTAAAGTTTAAAAATAAATTTCAACTATTTATCCCTTTTTGATGCCTTCTGGGAAAGTTATTCAACCTGGTATTTTAGCTCATTAATTTATTCTTCATCTGTATCCATCTTATTTAATTATTTTTAATAACTTTTTATTTTTCAATTACTATTGACATATAATATTATATTAGACAAGCAAAACAAAAACAAACACATATCCCTGACTGGTATGGCTCAGTGGATTGAGCGTAGGCCTGTGAATCAAAGGGTCACTGGTTGAATTCCCAGTTGGGGCACATGCCTGGGTCGCAGGCCAGGTCCCCAGTGGGAGCCACGTGAGAGGCAACCACACATTGATGTTTCTCTCCCTCTCTTTCTCCCTCCCTTCCCCATTCTCTAAAAATAAATAAATAAATTAAAAAATAAAATTATTTTAAAAACAAACACATAGAGAGAACAAATTGATGGTTGCCAGATGGGAGAGAGGTTGGGGAGATGGGTGAAACAGATGAGGGGGTTACCTGCACAGAGCCAGAGCAGCTGTAGGTTGGGTCAGGACCACTACAAGAGTGACAAGAGAAGGCCTGGGTGGTGCAGGCTCCAGAAACAGCACAGTGGGAATAGCCAGGCCCAAGGCAGGGACAGCATGCTGTCATCACTTGGTGTTATAGTAGAGTTGAGGGGATCTTCCCAGCACCATCTGGGAAGGATTCAAAGAGAAACTATCTAAAATTGTCAGAGGCCCTGTAAGGAGGTGGCCAGCCCTGATCATGATCGACTGTGTAATTTTTGGGTAGAGAGAGAGCATGAAGACAGAACAGGATCCCCAGGGACCTGTGCTAAAGGGTGAGGGTCATAGAGAAACTCTTTTAAATGGGAAGCTGAGACATACCTGAGACTTGGCAGGGGCCTAGGTGCGCAGGCCTGTGTGCATGGGTGGGACACAGCAGCTTTACTAACCACAAACTCAGAGGCAGAGAATACACTGAAGGAGTGAGAGGACCTGACCCAACACAGCTCCAAAGTAGAGTGCAGAGCAGAGTAGAAAATTTGGGCCAAGCCTCCTGCTAGAGAGCAGCAAGCTGGGTCTGGAAAACAGGAACTGAATGCCTGAGTGTTGCTGTAGTCAGCCAGAGCCTTTCACAGTCAAGTGAATCCCATCCTACCCCAATGGGATTACAGTGCTCAACAGAGCAGTGAAGTCAGGCCCACAAGTTTCCTGCTGTGTACATTTCCTCAGGGGAAAGCACAAAAAGGCCCTTCAAGAGACACTAAATGCTACAAAGTTCCTCAGGGCCCAATTTACTAAACCCAGCAGAGCAGGGAAAATAGACAGGTACAAGATGCTATCTTCTCTCCTGCAAAGCTGCTTAATATTCATTTCATATCCTTCAAGTTTGGGGATAATATGGTTTCAAGTTTTATAATATAGTTTATTTCAAATCTCATATATTGCTCTTCCCTTCTCTGACTCCACACTACCTCCTTCCTCCTCCTTCATATATTTGTTTTAAATTCTATTTTTCTCCTTTGCTACGACTTGTTTCTATTTCACAGTATTAATATTGCTACCCCCTCCAGCTTCTCAAAACCATTTCTGATTGTCAATAGTAATCTCACATCCCTTATCCCATTCTTAAAGTACTCTTATTCTCTCTTCCACTTTATCAACTTTTGCTCATAGGTAGCAGATAAAGTGGTTGTCATTAGAATTCTTCAATTTCTTTTTTTAGATAGTGACTATCTTTGTATTTCCAATCTCAAATTTCACTGTTCCCCTCTCCTACTCAATTTTGTCTCCCTCCTGCCCTTATCTTTTTTTTCATTTTAAAGGTTAATTTTTCCCTATCTTAGCTGGGTTTTCATCCTGCACTCATAGTATTCCTTCTTCCTCTACCATCTCAAAATAACTTCTCTTTCCTCTAGCCATCTCTTTAGCTCTTCTTTCTTTCCTTGTGCCCTCCTATTCCCCATTCTACCTATATAAATCTTAGCTCATTGGTTGTTAATATCTCTGTGGTGGAGATTATTCTGAAATTGGGGCGTGTATTTGTTGTATGTTTTTTCCCCTCACTAGATATATACAAATATATATTTTTTCTTTAAATTTTGATTTTAACCTAATACTCCATGCTTCTCCTCTATTACTCCATTCTATCTCCCTCTATACTTTTTTGTATTATAAAGGAATTTTAGCTTTTATTTTTTAACATATTGTGGTACGAGAAACTTTACATAACAAACAATTATAAAACACAAGAACAGATACAAAGTATAAGAAATTTTATGTGCCAGTAACATATTTATGATATTTATGCATCATAGCAGGTGAAGAACTCTTTTTCACTGTCAATATCAGAAGTATCTTCTTAAACTTCTACATTATCAGTGCCTTCTGAAGAGTCACTTTCCTCATCCAATTAAATTTCATCATCTTCAATTCCATCCATAGCATTGCTGATGCTGCATTTTTTAAAACAATTTCACAACTTTTTTCTCGAGACTGTTCCATGTTCTTAGGATCCAACCACAAATCTGGGTGATGGATGCTTTCTTGATTCTGCCTGTTAGTGCTAAATCATTACCAGCTGACAGAATACATGACATCAGCTCTTTCTTTATTAGGGCCTCAAAGGGCTTATTTACTGACACATCAAGAGGTAGCACTTGGCTGGCTAGCCCACCAGGTATCACAGCAAGTTGGGTTTTCAAGTCTGCTGTGATTGCTTTTGCACTTTGCTTTTCCACTTTATGTACATGGTATGGCTCAGTGAATTGAGTGTCAGCCTCTGAACCAAAAGGTCACTGGTTTGATTCCCAGTCAGAACACAAGACTGTATTGTAGGCCAGGCCTCAAGCTGGGGGCATACACAAGGCAAACAGTTGATGTTTCTCTCACACATTGATGTTTCTCTCCCTCCTTCCTTTTTTAATTTATAAAGTAAATTTTATTTACTTTACTACTTGGCCTTGTCTGTGTATCCTACTCTTATTACTGCCCCTCCATTTACCCTTGCAAAACCTCCTCCATTCCAGTTAGTCATTTCATATTTCCTTTCTTAAAATAGTCATAATATCCTTACACCTTTATTAACATTGGTGCACTGACTGTTGATAGGGTAATTGTGGGTGGAGGATATCTTTGTGGGTGTGGGTCTGTTCTTTGGGCTGTTTGGTTTTTGTTCTGGTAGCACATTTAAAACAGTATGCAAGACATGGAGGGTGGAGTGACTTTCAGTCAGCCAATCAGAGGGAAAAACTCACCAAAGAATGACCCAAAAGAATGACTCCAATAAGAGACAGGAGGAAATGAAAAATGCAATATCTGAAAAGAAGAACACAGTAGAAGGAATTAAAAGCAGGTTAGATGAAGCAGAGGATCAACTCAGTGAGATGGAGGACAAGGTAAAAATATATCTCAGAGCAAATGATGAAAAAAATGCTCAAAAAGAATGAAGAGGGTTTGAAGGAGCTTCAGGACAACATGAAATGTAAAAACATTTGTATAATAAGGATACTGGAAGGAGAAGAAGAGCAGTAAGGGATACAAAACCTGTTTGAAAAAGTTATGACAGAAAATTTTCATAACTTCATGAGAGCCAAAGCCATGAAATTCCAAGAAGCACAGAGAGTCTCAATCACGATGAACACAAAGAGGCCCACTCCAAGACACATCATAATTAAAATGCATTATTCAAAGGCAGAGTGAGAATATTAAAGGTGGCAAGGGAGAAACAAGAAGTAACAAAAGAGAGCTCCTGTAAGGCTAACAGCTGACAACTCAACAGAAAAAAAGCAAGCCAGAAGGGAATGGTAAGAAATATTCCAAGTGATGAAAAGCAAAGGCTTGCAACCAAGACTATTACACCCAGCAATTCTCTCATTTAAAATGGAAGGTGAAATGAGGAGTTTCACAGACAAAAGAAGGCCAAAAGAATACACTTCCACCAAACCAGCATTGCAAGACATGTTAAAGAGACTACATTAAGAAGATGAAGAAAAAGAGTGACAGAGAGAGGGACATGGATACAAAAAGGAAAAAATGGCAATGAAAAAGTACCTATAAATAATAACCTTAAATGCAAATGGATTAAATGCTCCGATGAAAATGCATAGAGTAACTGAATGGAACAGAAAGCATGCACTACAAATATACTGCCCACAAGAGACCCAACTCAGAACAAAAGACATATACAACCAGAAAGTGAGAGATTGGAAAAAATCATTCCAAGTAAAGGGACAGGAAATTAATCTGGGATAGCAATATTTATAGCACAAAATAGACATCAAAATAAAGGCCATAAAAAGAGACACAGAAAAAAGAATTCATAATACTCAAGGGACTAATCCATGAAGAAGACATAAACATTGTAAATATATCTGTACCTAACATAGGATCACCAAAATACATAAGGAAATTCTTGGAGGACTTCAAAAAAGATATTTACAGCAACACAATTATAGTAAGTGATTTTAACACTCCACTGTGAAAATACATAGATCTCTCAAACAAAACATAACAAACATATGTGGCATTGAACAAAGATCTATATGAAATGAACTTAACTGATATATATATATATATATATATATATATATATATATATATATCCCTTCAGCCCAAAGAAGCAAAATACATAATCTTTTCAAATGCACATGGAACATTTTCAAAGATAGACCACATATTAGGACACAAAACAATCCTCAAGAAATTCAAGAAAATTGAAATCATATCAAGCATTTTCTCTGATCACAAGAGACTGAAACTAGAAACCAACCTTAAGGAAAAAACTAAAAAATACTGAAATTCATGAATATGCAATAGCATGCTATTAAACACTGAATGGGTTAAAATGAAATCAAGAAAGAAATCAAAAAGTTTCTGGAAACACATGAAAATAAACTCACAACAATCCAAAACTTTTGGGACACAGCAAAGACAGTCCTGCGAGGGAAGTTCATAGTGATTCAAGCCTATCTAAAACACATAGAAACATTTCAGATAAACGACCTAACCATACACCTACAAGAACTGGAAGAACAACAACAGATACAGCCCAGAGCAAGTAGAAGGAAGGCAATAATGAAGATCAGAGCATAATTAAATGATGTAGAGACTAAATGCACAATTCTAAGGGTCAATAAATCCAGCAGCTGGTTCTTTGAAAAGGTAGACAAAATTGTCAAGCCTTTAAGCAGACTCATCAAGAAAAAAAGAGAGAGGACCTAAATAAACACAATCAGAAATGAAAGAGGAGAGATTACAATTGATACCACAGAAATACAAAGGATTGTTAGAAATTACTATGAAGAACCACATGCTAAGAAATTTGAAAACTTAGGTAAAATAGACAAATATCTGGAAAAATATAATCATCAAACAGTGAATCAAGAAGCAGAAAGCCTAAACAGATGAATAACAGCTGATGAAATCAAAGCTGTAATGAAAAAACTCTCAGCACATAAAATCCCTAGAATGGATGGTTTTACAGAAGAATTGTATAAAATGTTTAAGTAAGAACTAAACCCTATCCTTCACAGTCTATTCCAAAAAACTGCAAGAACACAGAAGACTCCTAAACTCTTTTTATGAAGCCAGCATAATCCTAATCCCAAAATCAGACAAAGATAAAACAAAGAATGAAAACTACAGGCCATTATCACTGATGAACATAGATGTTAAAATCCTCAACAAAATATTGGCAAATGACATCCACCATACATTAAAAAGATCATACACCATGACCAAGTGGGATTCATCTCAGGGATGCAAAGATGGTACAATATTCAATAAACACCAATATTGCACCAAAGATGGTGCAAATCAATAAATGTAATACATCACATAAACAAAGGGAAAGACAAAAATCACATGATCATGTCAATAGATGTGGAAAAAGCATGTTATAAGTATAGCACCCATTTGTGATAAAACACTCAGTAAAGTGAGAGTAGAGGAAGCATTTGTCAATTTATGAAGGCCATATATGAGAGGCCTAAAGCCAACATTATACCCAATGGGCAAACTCTAAAAGCTTTCCCACTAAAATCAGGAACAAGAAAAGGATGTCAATTTTCACCAATTCTATTCAACATAGTACTGAAACTCCTAGACACAGAAATTAGACAAGAAGAGGAAATAAAAAGCATTCAAATTAGAGAGGAGGAAGCAAAACTATAATTGTTTGCAGATGACTTAACAGATACATAGAAAATCCTATAGATTCCACAAAAACTACCCAACGTAATAAATGAATTTGGCAAAACAGCAGGATACAAAGTCAATACTTAGAAATCAAAGGTATTTTTGTACACCAACAATGAAATATCAGAAACAGAAATCAGGGAAAATATCCCTTCTGCTATAGCAAAAAGAAAAATAAAGTACCTAGGAATAAACCTAGCCAAAGATTTAAAAGACCTGTACTCAGAAAACTACTCAACACTGACTTAAGCAATCAAGGAAGACACAAACAAAGGGAAACATGCACTGTGTTCATGGATTGGAAGAATGAACATCATCAAAATGTCCATACTACCCAAAGCAATTTACAAATTCAATGCAATACCTATTAAAATACAAATGGCATATTTCACAGACATGGAACAGATACTTCAAAAATTTATATGGAAACATAAACAATCCTGAATAACTGCTGCAATTTGAGAAGGAAGAGCAAAGTAGTAGAGATCACAGAACTTGATAATGAACTGTATTACAAGGCCACTGTAATCAAAACAGCCTGGTACTGGCAGAAGAACAGACACATAGACCAATGGAACAGAACAGAGAACCCCAAAATAAACCCAAGTCTCTATGGTCAAATAATATTCAAAAAAGGGGGATAAGAGCATAAAATGGAGTAAAAGTAGCCTCTACAACAAATGGTGCTGGAGTCCTGGACAGTTACATGCAAAAAAAATGAAACTCTAACACCAACTTACACCATACACAAAAATCAATTCAAGGTGGAGAAAAGATTTAAATATAAGTCATCACAACATTAAAGTCCTAGAGGGGAACATAAGCAGGATAATCTCAGATATTTCATGCAGAAATATTTTCACTGATGTATCCCCTAGAGCAAGGGACATAAAGGAAGGAATAAACAAAAGGGATTTCATCAACACAAAACGCTTCTGCATGGCTAAAGAAAACAGTATTAAAATAAAAAGAGAACCAACTGTATGGGAAAACATATTTTCCAGTGATACCTCAGACAAGGGTTTAATCTCCAAAATATATAAAGAACTCACTCGGGTCTACTCTAAGAAGAGAAGAAACCCAATTTAAACATGGGTGAAGGATTTGAACAGAGACATCTCCAAGGAGGACATACAGAGGATCCAGAAACACATGAAAAGATGCTCAGTATCACTATCAGAGATTTGAAAATTAAAATGACAACTAGATGCTACTTCACACTGGTCAGAATGGTCATCGTAAGCAAAGCAACAAACAACAACTGTTGGAGAGGCTGTGGAGAAAAGGGAACCCTAGTACACTGTTGGTGGGATTGCAGATTGGTACAACCACTTTGGAAAACAGTATGGAATTTTCTAAGAAAACTAAAAATGTATCTGCCTTTTGACCCAACAATTCCACTGCTAGGATTATATACTAAGAACTCCGAAACACCAATCCAAAGGAACCTATGCACTCCAATGTTCATAGCAGCACATTTTACAATAGCCAAGTGTTGGAAGCAACCTACCTGCCCATCAGTAAATGAATAGATCAAAACACTATGGTACATTTGCACAATGGAAATCTATGCAACAGAAAGAAAGAAGGAACTCCTACCCTTTGCAACAGCATGGATGAAACGGGAAAGCATTATGCTAAGTGAAAAATACCAAGTGGTGAAAGACAAATACCATATGATCTCACCTTTAACAGGAATTTAATCATCAAAACAAACAAACAAGCAAAATATAACTAAAGACACTGAAATAGAAAACAGGTTGACAGTGACTAGAGGGGAGAGGGGAGGAAATTTCAGGGGAAGGGGGGAAGGGTTTGCAAGAACAAGTGTAAAGGACACGTGGACAACAATGAGGGGGGTGAAGATGGGAGGGAGGTGGGGAGGGCTGGGATGGAGGTAAAGGGCAGAACACTGTACTTGAACAAAAAATTAAATTAAAAAAACTAGACAACACTGAAGAAAGACATTAAAGAAGACACAAAAAAATGGAAACATATACCATGGTCATGAATTGGAAGAATTAACATCATCAAAATGCCCATACTACCCAAAGCAATTTATAGATTCATTGCAATCCCCATTAAAGTACCCATGACATATTTCACAGACATAGAGCAAACATTTCAGAAATTGGTATGGAACCATAAACAATGATGAATAGCTACATCAATTTTTAGATAGAACAACAAAGTAGGAGGGATAAAAAAATCTGATATCACTGTATTACAAGTCCACTGTGATCAACAGAGCCTGGTACTGTCATAACAATAGACACATAGTCTAATGGAACAGAACAGAGAGCCTGGAAACAAACCCAAGACTCTATGGAAAATTAATATTTGGAAATTAATATAATAAAATTAATGTAATGGATATATCTGTAAAGTATTATTTATTAATATATTATACATTATTTAATATTATATTTATATAAAATATATGATATATAGTATATTGTATATTTGAAAATTAATATAATAAAATTAATATTTGGAGTAAAAATAGGCTCTTCAATAAATGGTATTGGGAGAGCTGGACAGCTACATGCAAAAAATGAAACTCAATCACCAACTTATACCATACACAAAAATAAATTCAAGGTGAATAAAACAATTAAATGTAAGTTGTGACAATATAAAAGTCCTAGAGGAAAACATTGGCAGGAAAACCTCGGATATTCCATGCAGGAATATTTTCACTGATATGTCCCCTAAAGCAAGAGACATAAAGGAAAGAATAAACAAATGGGACCTCATCAAATTAAAATACTCCTGACTTCTGGCAAAGATGGAGGTGTAGGTAGACACACTGTGCCTCCTCACACAACCAAAACAAGGACAACAATTTAGAAACAGAGAACAACCATTACTGACAAAATTGAACTGTATGGAAGTCCGACAACCAAGGAGTTAAAGCAGACACATTCTTCCAGACTGGTAGGAAGGGCAGTATTGGTGGACCAGGCAGAGAGGGGTAGCAGCAAAGCAGTAGCTGGTGGATCCCAGGCGTCCAAGGCAACAACTGGTAGACCCTGGGTGTGCAAGGCAGCAGCTGGTGGACCCAGAGAGGTAGCAGATTGTGGAGGGGCACAGCACACAAGGCAGCTGGTGGACTGGGTGGTCCCACATTTGTGTGCAGATAAATCAGGTGAAAGTGGGGAGCGAAACAGACTGCACAACCCAGGTTCCCAGCACAAGGAAATAAAGCCTCAAAACACCAATTAAAAATACCTGTGGGGGTTGAGGTGCTGGTAGAAACTCCCAATCTCACAGAAGAGTTCATTGGAGAGTGCCACAGGGTACTAAAATGTACACAAAACCACCCACATGGGAATCAGCACCAGAAGGGCCCAATTTGCTTGTGGGACGTGGGGGTAGTGACTGAAAGCCAGCACAGAGTGGAACAAGTGCCATTTTCCCTCTCGAACACATTCCCCACATACAGCTTCACAAGCCAGCAATGTGAGTTGCCCTGCCCAGGTGAACACCTAAGGCTCTGCACCTCACTACTTAACAGGCATGCCAAGACAAAGAAATTGGTCCAAACAAAAGAACAGATCAAAGCTCCAGAAAAAAATACAACTAAGGGACAAGGAGATAGCAAACCTATCAGATGCACAGTTCAAAACACTGGTAATCAGGATGTTCGCAGAACTGGTTGAATTTGATCAAAAATTAGATGAAAAATGAAGGCTACACTAAGTGAAATAAAGGAAAATGTACAGGGAACCAATAGTGATGGGAAGGAATTGGGGCTCAAATCAATAGAGTGGACCAGAAGGAAGAAAGAAAACATCCAATCAGAAAAGAAGGAAGAAACAAGAATTCAAAAAAATGATGAGAGGCTTAGGAACCTCCAGGGCGTCTTTAAACATTCCAACATCTGAATTATAGGGGTAAGAGAAAGAGAAGAGGAAGAGCAACAAGTGGAAAAGTTATTTTAACAAATAATAAAGGAGAACTTTCCCAGTCTAGCAAATGTAACAGACTTCCAGGAAATCCAGGAAGCTCTGAGAGTCCCAAATAACTTCAACCCAAGGAGGAACATACCAAGGCACATCATAATTACATTACCAAAGATTAAAATGAAGGAGAGAATCCTAGAAGCAGCAAGAGAAATGGAGGCGGTTACCTACAAAGGAGTTCCCATCAGACTGTCAGCTGATTTCTCAAAAGAGACCTTCCAGGCAACCAGGGGCTGGAAAGAAGTATCCCATTTCATGAAAGGCAAGGACCTACATCCAAGATTGCTCTATCCAGCAAAGCTGTCATTTAGAATGGAAGGGAAGATAAAGTGCTTCTCAGATAAGGTCAAGTTAAAGGAGTTCATCATCACCAAGCCCTTATTATATGAAATGTTATAGGGACTTATCTAAGAAAAAGAAGATAAAAAACAAGTACAGTAGAATGACAGCAAACTTCCAATTATTAACAACCACACCTAAAATAAAAACAAAACCAAACTAAGCAAACAACTAGAACAGGAAAAAAAAACACAGAAATGGAGATCACATGGAGGGTTATCAACAGGGCAGTGGGAGGAGGAGAGAGGGGAAAAAGGTACAAAGAATAAGTAGCATAGATGGTATGTAGAAAATAGACAAGAGGAGGGTAAGAATAGTATGGGAAATGTAGAAGCTAAAGAATGTATAGGCATGACACATGGACATGAAATAAAGGGGGGGAATGTGGGTGGCAGGGGGCATGCAGGGTGGAGGGAAATGAAGGGGGAAATGGGAAAACTGTAATAACATAATCAATAAAATATATTTTTTAAAAAAGTAAAATAAAATAAAAAATATAAAGCTACTGAATTCTAAATTAATAAGCATTAATTAATATTTGACAAAGTGGGAAGACGCATAAACTGGAGTAAAAATAGCCTCTTCAACAAATGGTGCTGGGAGATATGGACAGCTACATACAAAAAATGAAACTCGAGCACCAACTTAGACCATACACAAAAATAAATTCAAGGTGGATAAAATATTTAAATATAAGCCGTGACACCATTAAAGTCTTAGAGGAGAACATAGGCAGGAAAGTCTCAGATATTTCACGCAGCAACATTTTTACTGATATGTCCCCTAAAGCAAGGAACTTAAAGGAAAGAATAAATAGGATCTCATTAAAATAAAAAGCTTCTGCACGGCTAAAGAAAACAGCATTAAAATGAAAAGAGAACCAACTATATGGGGAAAAAATGTTTGCCAATGATACATCAGACAAGGGTTTCATCTCCAATATATCTAAAGAAATCACATGATTCTACTACAGGAAGACAAAAAAATTTTAAAAAATGGGCAAAAGACTTGAACAGACACTGCTCCTAGATGAATGTGTAGCAGGCCCAGAGACATATGAAAAGATGCTCAGCATCACTAGGCATCAGAGAGATGCAAGTTAAAACCACAGTGAGATACCACTTCACTCCATTCAGAATGACCATCATAAACAATTCAACAAGTGTTGGAGAGGATGTGGAGAAAAGGGAACCCTAATGCATTGTTGGTGGGATTGCAGACTGGTGCAGCCACTCTGGAAAACAGTATGGAATTTTCTCAGAAAACTAAAAATGTATCTGCCTTTTGACCCAGCAATTCCACTGGTAGGATTATATCCTAAGAACTCTGAAACACCAATCTATAAGAACCTATGCACCCCAATGTTCATAGCAGCATAATTTACAATAGCCAAGTATTGGAAGCAACCTGGGTGCCCATCAGTAAATGAATGGATAAAAAAAACTATGGTACATTTACATAGTGGCATACTATTTGTACAACAGAGGGAAAGAAGGAGCTCCTACCCTTTGTGACAGCATGGGTGGAACTGGAGAGCATTATGCTAAATGAAATGAATCAGGCAGTAGGGACAAATAACATGTAATCTCACCTTTAACTGGAACCTAATCAACAAAAGAAAAAAGCAAGCAAGATATAACCAGAGACATTCAAATTAAGAACAATCTGACAGTAATCAGAAGGGAGGTGCAGGGGGTAATAGGGGGAAGGGTTTTTAGGAACAACTACAAAGGACACGTGGAGAAAACCAAGGGGAGGCAGTGGAAGCAAGGGAGTGAAATGAGTTTGGCTGGGTTTGGGGAGAGTGGTGGGGGGTAAGTGCAGACAACTGTAATTGAACAACAAAATATTTTTTAAAAAAGACACAGGACTCTTCATAATATTCAAAGGAATAATTCATCAAGAAGACATAAACATTGTAAACATATATGCACCCAGCAGAGTAGCATCCAAATATATAAGGAAAGGCGTTCCACCCAAGATGGAGGCGTAGGTAGAAATCATTCCTTTTCTTGCATAACCAAAAGGAGGATAACAACCAATCTAAAATCAATAAACAATAAGAAGTGCCAGAAAATCAAACTTCATGGAACTCTAACAACCACAGAATTAAAGAAATAGTCACACAGGACAGTTCAGAAAGGGAAGATGGCAGCAAGGTAGGAGGGAGCGGATTCCACTTCCCCCTGCACACTGGAGAAAAACCTAGGTGATCTATGGAGGAACAGAGCAAACAGACAATAGTACCCCAGCATATGTGAATATAGGAGACCAAAAATTATAGTGGACATTGAAAAGCCAGATGGTAAGGAGAGTCCTTCAGGACAATAAGGTCCCTGGGACCACGGTGGCTGCAACTCCAGACCCACTGGGCACCAGGTGTCCCACAGAGTTCTTGGGAGAGAGCTGGGTCAATGGCTCCCTCCCCAGCTAAACAAGGTTTGAGCAGCACCGGGAGAGATCTGGTTGCTTGAAGTTGCAGAGAGGGGAATAAGGACTAAGTGGCAAACACACAGGGGCTGTGAACACCCACAGAGTCTTTGGATGCTGGCTGGGGAGAGTTGAGAGTTGGGGAGAGTGGAGATTTGGGCCGTGATGGGCCTGGACCCTGACAGTCCCTGGTCTGGTTGGAGAATTGGGCTGTGCGAGAAGCCAGGCCTCTGTAAGGAGCTGCAGGCTTGAGTAGGAGGAATTTCTCAAAAAGAAAAAGTGAAAAGAGATGCTGTTTGGGGAATTCTCCTGCAGCAGCCACTCCAGCCTCCTCCCGACCCAGCTGGGCAGCACTCCGGAGGTGGGGTGGAAGGCCCTGTGCACCCCCATAGCCCTAGGAAGAGCCCTTGCTTGAACCTATGGGAACAGAGGCAGCCTGGTCTAGTGCCCAGGCCTGCAACCTGGGGAGAGTACGCTCAGCAGAAGGCCCAGAGCCCACACCCTTAACCCCAGGAAGAGTGAGGTCTAAGGAAGGCCTGGACCCCACACCCAAAACTACGTGGACAGGCACCTGGCTAGACCTGGGGAGAGTGCGGGACCCAGCATGACTGAGTGACAGTCAGGAAAAGAGAAAAGGGAAACGAATTGACCCTCAGCCTGCTGCAGCCAGCAAGACCAGCAAAACCGGTTTGGCCAGTTTGAAACCAGCAAGAGCCCTTGGTTTTTTATTTTTTTATTTTTTTTCTTGGTTTGTGTGTGTGCGTGTGCGTGTGTGTGTGTGTGTGTGTGTGTGCAAGGAATTCTTTATTTTTTATTTTAATTATTTTTTTATCTTTCAACTCCTTTTTCCTCTCCTTCCTTTTTCCTCCTTTATTCCTTCTTCCTTTCTTTCGATTTTATCTCTTCTTCATTCTTCTTCTTCTATTTTTAATTCCCACATGTGTGACAAAAAAACCTGGAACTGTGAAAAGATGAGAGTTGGACCCAAAGAGGGGGCATCCTAACAGCTTAGACAGTGAGGCAAATTTTACTTTCTTATTACGGAGAACCTGCAAGTTATTGCATATTTGTATTATTATTTTTCATTCCACTTACATATTTAATTTTAATTTTATTTTTGCATTTCTCTTCTTTCCGTTTAGTCTTCATTGCTTGGCGAGTTAAATTGTATCATTTGACAAGTTTCCTCTGCTCTCTCTTTCACAGTGTATTGCTAATTTACTGTCCTTCACTTCAACTGTGTTCCATTAGCACACTACTTAAGGTCCTATACTCCCTATTCTTGTTATCCAGATCACATAGATTCTGTCATATGGTTGTTGCTCCATTATTACTGCAAATAATAGTTGTTCCATACAATTGTAAATAGTATACAATACTCCTCCCAGATCTTAGCCCACTTCACGGTCTCCTGAACTCTATTACTGTAGTGGTTCACTATATTCTCTCACACACTACACCTATTAACTAACATTTACACTCACATTACCTCAGAATCTGACCTCCCACAATGTCACTGTTTTCTAGATCCAACTCACAATCCTTCCCTCCCCAACAGAACACTTATCTTTTTTCCATCCTTTCTAAAAAGTGGCTAATTGGGTGGAATATCACAGTTAACACTATACATAGTCAAAGGATCTCCCATCTCTTCTCTACTGGCTGCTACTGTAAGTATCATAAAATACACTATCACTGTCTTAAACCATTTTTCCTTCCCCCTTCAACTGATAACAAAAAAAGAGTACGTGTAAGCTGTGAACACTGGGATACATGTTGGAAGAGGAAACCCACCAACAAAGGAACCACCAACAAATAACAACAGAAGAAAGTGAAGGAGGGAATGGAAATCACACTAACCACAATCCAAGACATATCAGAAAGTACAATTAAATAGTGGAGAAATTACCCAGAATAAAAAATTGAAGAAGAAGAGATAATCCTCAAAACCTTGTACACATGGAAGAACCAGCTTCAACATAACCTGCTCTCACCAGCACAACAAAATGCAAGAGTTGGTGGACAGAGCGACCCTCAGTTAACCAGCTGGTAGGAAGGACCCACCAAAGAAAGACTCAACAACAATCAAAATCCAAGGCAAACACAGAGCCAACTTAAAAAACAGCCCAAGACCAGTGAGCTCGGGAGATCAAGGAGATGGCACCACTGAAATTCACAGGTATACTACTATAGAAGTTCACACCATAAACCCAGGGAGTCAGAAAAGATAAATTTAAGAAGCTCTGGCTAACAAGAAGAGTCACAAAAACAATGGGAAGACAAAGAAAAAATCCCCAAATGAAAAGAGGAATCCTCAGAAAAAAACACTAAATGAAATAGAGGCAACTCAGCTATCAGATATTGAGTTCAAAGAAATGGTTATCAGGAAGCTCAATGAGCTCACAATGACTTAACAAAAACTACAGGGAAACTGTAATGAACTCACTGCCAACTATACCAACATGGAAAAGGAAATAGAAACTATAAACAACGGCCAAGAGGAAATGAAGAATACAATTTTTGAACTAAAGAACAGTAGACAAAATCAAAAGCAGGATTGATAAAGCAGAAAATTGGATCAGTGAGCTGGAAGGTAAAGTAGAAAAAAACAAACACCCAGAAAGAGCAAGAAAAGGAAAAGAGGCTCAGAAAGAATGAAGGGGGATTAAGAGAAATGCAGAACAATATGATACACAATAACATCCATATAATAGGGATACCAGAAGGAGAAGAAAAGCAAAGGATAGAAAATGTATTTGAAGAAGTGATGATGGAAAACTTCCCTGATCTGATGAAAGAAAATGTGACACAAATCCAGGAAACACAGAGAATCCCAATAAAGAGGAACCCAAAGAAGCCCACTGCAAGACACATCATAATTAAAATGGCAAAATTCCAAGACAAAGATAGAATCTTAAAGGCTGCAATGGAGAAACAGGAAGTAACATACAAGGGAGCCCCGATAAAATTAGCGGCTGAGTTCTGAATGGAAATGCTCCAAGCCAGAAGAGAATAGCAAGAAATATTCCAAGTAACGAGAATCAGAAGCCTGTAACCAAGGCTACTTTACCTAGCAAGGCTCTCAATCAAGATAGAAGGCCAAAATAAGGAGCTGCCCAGAAAAAAGAAGTCTAAAAGAATATACCTCCTTGAAATCAACTCTTCAGGAGATGTTAAAGGGACTGCTTTAAGGAAAATAAAGGTGGGGGGAACACAGGTACAAAAATGGCAATCAATAAGTACCCATCAATACTAACTTTAAATGCAAATGGATTAAATGCTCCAATCAAAAGATATAGAATAGCCGAATGGATAAGAAAGCATGACCCACACATATGCTGCTTAGAAGAGACCCACCTTAGGATAAAAGACCTACACAGACTACAAAGACCTACACAAAACTGAAGTGCTGGAAAGAAATTTTCCAAACAAACTGAGAGGAAAAAAAAAAGGCAGTGTACCAATACTCATATCAGACAAAATAGAATTCAAAAGAAGGACCATGCAGAGAGATCCAGAAAGTCGCTTCATAATATAAAAGGAAGAATCCACCAAGAAGACATAAAAATTGTAAGTATATATGCCCCCAACATAGGAGAACCCAAATACATAAGGAAATCTAAGAGGACTTCAAGGAAGATATTTACAGCAACACAATTATAGGAGAGGATTTTAACACCCAACTGTAAAAAGTGGAT
Source organism: Anoura caudifer (assembly GCA_004027475.1). NCBI lineage: Eukaryota > Metazoa > Chordata > Mammalia > Chiroptera > Phyllostomidae > Anoura > Anoura caudifer. The sequence continues at coordinate 92,950 of PVKU01005008.1, forward strand.
TGGTCTTCCAAAAAATATCAATAATGATATTGTGACATTGAACAATGCCACAAATGAAATGTATTTAACTGATATATATAGAGCCTTTCATCCTAAAAAAGAAAAATACACATTCTTTTCAAATACACATGGAACACTTTCAAAGATAGACCACATGATATGACACAAAACAAGCCTCAACAATTTCAAGAAAATTGAAATCAGGACTTCCAGCCAAGATGGAGGCGTAGGTGGACACACTGTGCCTCCTCTCACAACGAAAATTAAGGACAACAAAGATTTAGAAACAAGAAAACAACCAGAACTCATAGAAAATTGAACTGTTTGGAAGTCCAACAACCATTCATCCAGACTGGTAAGAGGGGCGGAGTTGCAGCAGAAAAAAGTGGAGGAGCAGACCGGGCACACAGGCAGCAGTGGCTGACAGATCCCAGGTGCACAGGTGGTGGCTAGCAGACCGCGGGCACAGGGTGGCAACTGTGCAGACCCAGTGAGGCCATGCAAGTGGCTGGCTGACTAGGTGGTCCCACATTGGTGCGTAGATAATCCAGGCGAAGGGGAAGCAGCAGAATGGACTGGAATCCGAGAGTGAGCAGGGCAAGCGCCATTGTTTCCTCTCAGACCCCGGCCCCACATACAGCGTCACTACCCACCGGCTGGGTTGCCCTGCCCTGGGCAACACCTAAGGCTCCACCCCTCACTACGTAACAGCCACAACGAGGCCCCCCCCAAAAAAAAACAAAAACAAAAATGACTCAAACCAGAGAACAAATCAAAGTTCCAGAGCCAATTTATCTAAGCAACGGAGAGATAGCGAACATATCTGATGCACAATTCAAAGCCCTGGTGATCAGGATGCTCACAGAATTTGTTGATTTTGCTCACAAATTAGATGAACAACTGAAGGCTACAATAACTGAAGTGAAGAAAAATGCACAGGGAACCAATAGAGATGGGAGGAAAACTGGGACTCAAATCAATGGAGTGGACCAGAAGGAAGAAAGAAACAACCAAACAGAAAATGAGGAAGAAACAAGAATTCAAAAAATATGAGGAGAGGCTTAGGAACCTCCAGGACATCTTTAAATGTCCCAAAATCTGAATTATAGGGGTACCAGAAGGGGAAGCAGAAGAGAAACAACTGGAAAACTTATTTGAACAAATAATAAAAGAGAACTTCCCCAATCTGGCAAAGGAAATAGACTTCCAGGAAGTCCAGGAAGCTCAGAGAGTCTCAAAGAAGGTGGATCCAAGTAGGGACACACCAAGGCACATCATCATTACATTAGCCAAGATTAAAATGAAGGAGAGAATTCTAGAAGCAGCAAGGGATAAGGGCACAGTCACTTACAAAGGAGTTCCCATCAGACTGTCAGCTGATTTCTCAAAAGAGACCTTCCAGGCAAGAAGGGGCTGGAAAGAGGTATTCCATGTCATGAAAGTCAAGGATTTACATCCAAGATTGCTCTATCCAGCAAAGCTGTCATTTAGAATGGAAGGACAGATAAAGTGCTTCTCTGATAAGGTCAAGTTAAAGGAGTTCATCATCACCAAGCTTTTATTATATGAAATGTTAAAGGGACTTATCTAAGAAAAAGAAGACAAAAAATATGAATGGTAAAAAGCAAACTCCCGTGTACTAACAACCACACCTAAAACAAAAGCAAACTAAGCAAACACTAGAACAGGAACAGAAACACAGAAATGCAGATCACATGGAGGGTTAGCAATAGGGGAGTTGGAGGAGAGAGGGTGAAAAGGTACAGAGAATAAGTAGCATAGGTGGTGGGTAGAAAATAGACAGGGGAGGGCAAGAATAGTGTGGGAAATGTAGAAGCTAAAGAACTTATGACACATAAACATGAACTAAAGGGCGGAATGTGGGTGGGAGAGGGTGTGCAGGGTGGAGGGGTATGAAGGGGGGAAAGTGGGACAACTGTAATAGCATAATCAATAAAATATATTTAAAAAAGAAAATTGAAATTATATCAAGAATTTTCTCCAGTCACAAGGGACTGAAACTAAAAACCAACTCTAAGGAAAAAAACCCAAAACACTCAAACTCATGGTGATTGAATAGTGTGCTATTAAATAATGAAAGGGTCAAGAATGAAATCAGGGGAGAAATTGAAAAGTTCCTGGAAACAAATGAAAATGAATTCACAACAAGAAAAAACTTATGGGACACAGCAAATGCAGTCATGAGAAGAAAGTTCATAGTGATACAGGCCTACCAAAAAAAAAAGGCAGAAATATTTCAAATAAATAATCTAACCCTACACCTACAAGAACTTAAGGAACAACAACAAAGACAGCCCAGAGTAAGTAGAAGGAAGGAAATAACCAAGATCAGAGCAGAATTAAATGATAGAAAGACTAAATGCACAATTCTAAGAATCAATGAATCCAGGAGGTGGTTTCTTGAAAAGATAGACAAAATTGTCAAGCCTTTAAGCAGGCTCACCAAGGAAAAAAGAGAGAGGACCCAAATAAGCACAATCAGAAATGAAAGAGGAGAGATTGCAACTGACACCACAGAAATACAAAGGATTGTAAGAAATCACTATGAAGAACTGCATGACTAGAAATTTGAAAACATAAGTGAAATAGACAAGTTTATAGAAAAATATAATCTTCCAAACTGAATGAAGAAGAAGCAGAAAGCCTGAACAGACCAATAACCGCAGATAAAATTGAAGCAGTGATAAAAAAAACTCCCAACACACAAAAGCCCTGACTGGATGGTTTCACAGGAGAATTCTACAAAGCACTTAAAGAAGAGCTAACCCCTATCCTTCATAGACTATTCAAAAAATCCAAAATGATGGAAGACTCCCAAACTCTTTCTATGAAGCCAGCATTATCCCAATCCCAAAACCAGATAAAGACAAAAGAAAGACAGAAAACACAGGCTAATGTTGCTGATGAATCTAGACGCTAAAATTTTCAACAAAATATTGGCAAACTGCATCCGACAGCACATTAAAAAGATCATACACCATGACCAAATGGGATTTATCCCAGGGATGCAAGGATGCTTCAATATTTGCAAGTCAGTAAATGTAACACATCACCTAAAAAAAAAAAGCAAAGACAAAAATCACATGATGATATCAATAGCTGTGGAAAAAGCATTTTATAAGGTACAGTGCCCAGTTATGATAAAAACATCAGCAAAGTGGGAATAGAGGGAGCATTCCTCAACATAATAAAGGCTTATATGAGAGACCTACAGCCAACATCATACTCAACGAGCAAAACTAAAGTCTTTTCCACTAAGATCAGGAACAAGAAAAGGTTGTCCACTTTCACCACTTCTGTCCAATGTAGCATTGGATGTTTTAGCCACAGCAATCAGACAATAAAAGGAAACAACAGGCATCCAAATCGGAAAGGAGGAAACAAAACTATCATTGTTTGCAGATGACATTATAGTGTCCATAGAAAATCCTATAGACTATGCCAAAAAACTGCTCGACCTAATAAATGAATTTGGCAAAAACAGCAGGACACAAAATCAATATCCAGAAATCAAAGGCATTTTCGTATACCAACAATGAAACAGCAGAAGCAGAAATCCAGAAAAAAATTCCCATTTGATATAGCAACAAGAAAAATAATATATCTAGGAATAAACCTAACCAAGAAGGTAAAAGACCTGTACTCAGAAACCTACACAGCACTGAAGAAAGAAATCAGGGAACACACAAAGAAATGAAAACATATACCATGTTCATGGATTGGAAGAATTAACATCATCAAAATGTCCATATTATACTATCCAAAGGAATTTACAGATTCAATGCAATACTTGTTAATGTACCAATGGAATATTTCAGAGACATAGAATAAAGACTTCAAAAATGTATATGGAACCATAAATGACCCTGAATACCTGCTGCAATTTTGTGAAAGAAGAGCAAAGTAGGAGGGATCACAATACCTGATACTAGACTGTATTACAACACCACTGTAATCAAAACAGCCTGGTACTGGCATAAAAACAAGCACATAGACCAATGGAACAGAACAGAGAGCCTAGAAATAAACACAAGTCTCTACAGTCAATTAATTTTCAGCAAAGGGGGCAGCAATATAAAATGGAGTAAAAATAGCCACTTCAACAAATGGTGTTGAGAGAGCAGGACAGTTGCATGCAAAAAAGAAAAAAAAGAAACTCTAGCACAAACTTACACCACACACAAAAATAAATTCAAGATGGATAAAAGATTTAAACAGATGTTGTCACTGCTTTAAAATCCTAGAGGAGGTCATCAGCAGGAAAATCTCAGATATTTCATGCAGAAATATTTTCAATGATATGTCTTCTAGAGCAAGGGACATAAAGGAAAGAATAAACAAATGGGATCTCATCAAAATAAAAAGCTTCTCCATGGCTAAAGAAAACAGTATTAAAATGAGAAGAGAACCAACTGTATGTGAAAACATATTTGCCAATGATTCCTCAGACAAGGGTTTAATCTCCAAAATATATAAGGGACTCACATGAGTCTACTCTAAGAAGACAAGAAACCCAATTCAAAAATGGGCAAAGGACTTGAACAGACACTTCTCCAAGGAAGACATAAACTAGATCCAGACACTGATGAAAAGATGCTCAATGTCCCTAGCTATCAGAGAGATGCAAATTAAAACCACAATGAGATACCACTTCACACCAGTCAAAATGGCCATCATAAGCAGAGCAACAAACAACGAGTTTTGGAGAGGTTGTGGAGAGAGGGAACCCTAATGCACTGTTGGTGGGATTGCAAACTGGTACAAGCACTGTGGAAAACAGTATGGAATTTTCTCAGAAAACTAAAAATGGACCTACCTTTTGACCCAGCAATCCCACTGCTAGGAATATATCCTAGGAACCCTGAATCACCAAAAGAACCTGTGCACCCCAATGTTCATAGCAGCACAATTTACCATAACCAAGTGATGAAAGCAACCTAGGTGCCCACCTGTAAATGAATGTATCAAAACACTGTGGTATATTTATACAGTGGAATTCTATGCAGCAGAAGGAAAGAAGGAGCTCCTACCCTTTGTGACAGCATGGATGGTACTGGAAATCATTAGGCTAAGCAAATTAAGCCAGATGGTGAAAGAAAAATGCTATGTTATCTCACCTTTAACAGGAACCTAATGAACAAAACAAACGAAGAAGCAAAATGTAACCAAAGACACTGAAATAGAGAACAGGCTGACAGTGATCAGGGGGGAGAGGGGAGGGAATTTCAGGGGAAAATAGGGAAGGGTTTGCAGGAACAAGTATAAGGACAAATGGACAAAACCAAGGTATGGTGGAAATGGGAGGGAGGTGGGGAGGGCGGGGGTTTGGGCTGCAATGGGAGTAAAAGGCAGAAAACTGTACTTGAACAACAATTAAAATAAAAAATAAGATATAGTCACACAGATCAATCAGATCAGTAAGGTGGTGGACAGAGAAAACTGAGGCAAGCTTTGTACTGTATGGGTTGGGCTGGCTCAGAAACTTCGGCCATGTGCAGACCATGCTTGCAGGGTTGGCTCTAGCAAGGCATCAGCCTGCGTGGGCAGGGATGAGTTAAGGGGAAACTGAGACTCAGCAATGATTGTGGACTATGGCAGTTTCCATAGTAGGAGAATCTCCCAGTCTATATGAGAGTTCGTTGGAAAGTGGGCTAGAGCAGAGCAGTGGAGCAGCATTGTTCCTTCCCTGGTCCCTCCCCCACAAGCATTGCTGCAGCATAGTAAGGAGGGCTGACCTGCCCTGGTGAGTGCCTAAGGCCCCATCCCTTACAACTTATCATGTGCCCCGAACACAGCAATAGGGCCAAAATGAAAGAACAGAGCAAAACTCCAGAAAGAGAACTAAGCAATGAAGAGATAGCCAATCAATCTGATGGAGATTTTAAAGCCCTGGTAATCAAAATACTCACAGAACTGATTGAGCTTGGTTGAGAAATGAAAAAACAAGTGAAAGATGCCCAAAATGAAACAAAGCAAAATATTTAGGGAACCAATAGTGACAGGAAGGAAAACAGGATTCAAATCAATGATTTGGAATGAAAGGAAGAAATTACCATCCCACTGGAATAGAACAAAGAAACAGTAATTCAAAAAAATGAAGACATGGTAGGCTGAGATGGGAGTAAAAGACAGAAAAATGTACAAGAGCAACAATTAAAATTTTTAAAAAATGAAAACAGACTTTTGAACCTCTGAGACAATTTGAAACATTCCAATATTCGAATTATGAGGGTGCCAGGAGGAGAAGAACAACATCAAGAAATCGAAAACCTATTTGAACAAATAATGAAGGAAGACTTCCCTAATCTGGCAAAGCAAATAGAATTCCTGGAAGCCCAGAGAGTCCCAAAGAAGTTGGATCCAAAGAGAAACACACCGAAGCACATCATCACTAGGTTACCCAAGATTAAAAACAAAGGTAAAACTTAAAAGCAGCAAGAGGAGTTACCTACAAATGAGTGCTCATAAAGCTATCAGCTGATTTCTCAAAAGATACCTCCCAGTCAAGAAGAGGCTGGAAAGAAGTATTTGTAATCATGAAAGGCAAGGACCTACACCCAAGAATACTCTATGCAGCAAAGCTATCATTTGGAATGGAAGGGCAGATAAAGTGCTCCCCAGATAAGGTCAGGTTAAAGGAGTTCATCATCACCAAACCATTATTATATGAAATGTTAAAGGGATTTCTCTAAAAAAAGATAAAAATAAGAATAGTAAAATGACAATAAACTCACAACTATCAACAAACGAACCTAAAGGGAAAGAAAGAAAAACAAAAATAAAAACTAAGGAAACAACTAGAACAGGAACAGAATCAGAGGAATGGACATCACATGGAGGTTTTTCAGGGGGGAAGGGTAAGGAAGGAATGGGGAGAAGGTACAGGGAAGAGGTAACATTGGTAGGCATTAAATAGACAGGGAGAGGTCAAAAGTTATATAGGAAACAGAATTCAAAGAACTTATATGTACAACCCATGGACATGAACTAAAGGGGGAGGAATGCTGGAGGGTGGGGGGGTGCCAGGTGGAGGGGGGATAAAGGGGGAAAATTTGGGGAAAGTATAATAGCACAATCAGTAAAATATATTTAAAAACAAATGTATAAGGACAATCTTGGAGGACTTTAAAGAAGGCATAGAGAACAACACATTTATAATGGGCAATTTGAACACCTCACTGTGAACAATGGACAGCTCTTCCAATCAGAGTATCGACAAGGATACTGTGGAGCTGAATAACGCATTAGATGCAATGGACTTAACTGGTATACACAGAACCTTTCGCCCCAGAGAAGCAAAATTCATATGCTTTTCAAATGCACATGGAACAGTCACAAAGTTAGACCCATGATAAGACACACAACAAGCATCAAAAAATTCAGGAAAATTGAAGTCATGTCAAGGGTTTTCTCAGATCACAATGGCTTGAAACTAGAAAAAAACTCAAGCAAAAAACACAAAAACAGTCAACTCCATGGACACTGAATAACATGTTATTAAACTACAAATTGTTTAACAATGAGATCAAGGAAGAGGAAAAAGATCCTGGCAAAAAAATGAAAATGAACTTGCAACACACCAGAACATTTGGAACACAGCAAAGGCAGTTCTTATAGGGAAGTTCATAGCAATACAGGTCCACCTAAAAAAAAGGTAAAGAAATTTCAAATAAACAACCTAACCCTATACCTACAAGAAGTAGAGGAAGAACAACAAAGTCCAAGGTGAGTAGAAGGAAGGAAATAATCAAGATCAGAGAATTAAATGACACAGAGACTAAAAGAATAATTCAAAGGATAAATAAATCCAGGTGCTGGTTATTCAAAAAGATAAATAAAAATGACAAATGTTTATGCAGACTCATAAAGAAAAAAAGAGGCAATCCAAATGAATAAAATCAGAAATGAAAGAAGAGAAATTACAACCCATAGCACAGAAATACAAAAGATTGCAGGAAATTACTACAAACAACTATATGGCAAGAAATTTGACAACCTGGGTGAAATGCACAAATTTCTAGAAACATATAATATTCCTAAATTGACTCAAGAAGAAGCAGAGAGCCTGAATAGATAAATAACATCAATGAAATTGAAGCAGTAAAGAAAAAACTCCTGGTACAGAAAAGCCCTGTCTGGATAGGTTCACAGGACAATTTCACCAAACAATTTTTGAAGAGCTAATCCCTATCCTGCTTAAACTATTCCAAAAAAAATTCAAGGAGAGGGTAGACTCTCAAACTTTTTATGAGGCCAGCACCATCCTAATTCCAAAACCAGATAAAGACACAATGAAGAAAGGAAACTACAGGCCAACATTGTTGATGAATATAGATGCTAAAATCCTTGACAAAATATTAGAAAGCTGGACCCAGCAATACATTAGAAAGATCATACCCTATGATCAAGTGAGATTTATCCCAGGGATGAAAAGATGGTACAATATTCACAAATCAATAAATGTAATACATCACATAAACAAAATGAAAAACAAAAATCACATGATCATATCAATAGATGCTGAAAGTATTTGATAAAGTATAGCACTCATTTATGATAAAATCACTCAGCAAAATGACAGTAGAGGGAGCATAACTTATCATAATAAAGGCCATATATGAGAAATCTACAGCCAACATCGCACTCAGCAGGCAAAAATTATAAGCTTCCCCCCTCAGATCAGGAAGAAGACAAAGGTATCTGCCTTCACCACTTCTATTCAACACAGTATTGGAAGTTCTAGCTACAGGGATCAGAAAAGAAAAAGAAATTCAAGGCATCTGAATAGGAAAGGAGGAAGTCAAACTGTCACTGTTTGCAAATGATATGATAGTGTACATAAAAAACTCTATAGGCTCCACCAAAAAGCACTCAAGCTAATAAGTGAAGTTGGCAAAATGGGATACAAAGTCAGTATTCAGAAATCAAAGGTATTTTTGTACATCAATAAAAAATATCAGAAATAGAAATTAATGAAAGAACTCCCATTTACTATAGCCAGAAGAAATATAAAGTTCTTAGGAATAAACTTATCGAAGGAGGTAAAACTACACAACACTGAAGAAAGAAATTAAGAAAGACACAAATAAATGGAAGCATAGACATGCTCATGGATTGGAAGAATTAATATCATCAAAATATCCACACTACCCAAAGCATTCTATAGATTCAACACAATCCCTATTAAAATAGCAATGACATACTTTACAGACATAGAACAAACATTTCAAAAAATGTATATAAAAGCATAAATGACCTTGAATAGCCTCATCAATTTTGAGAAAGAAGAAGGAGTAAAAACTATCACAATACCTGATAACAAAGTATATTAAAAAGGCCACTATAATCAAGACATTCTAGTACTGGCATAAGAACAGACACACAGATCAATGGAACAGAATACAGAGCTGAGAAATAAACCCAAGTCTCTATGATCAATTAATATTTGACAAAGGAGGTAGAGATATAAGATGTAGTAAAAATAGCCTCTTCAACAAATGGTGTTGGGAGATCTGGACAGCTACATGCAAAAAAAAAAAAAATGAAAATTAGACCACCAACTTACACCATACACAAAAATAAACTCAAGGTTGATAAAAGAATTAAATATAAGTGGTGATACCATAAAGTCCTAGAGAAGAAATAGGCAGTAAAATTTCAAATATTCCACACAGCAGTATTTTCACTGATATATCCCCTAGAGTAAGGGATACAAAGGAAAGAATAAACAAATGTGAGTACATCTAATTAAAAAGCTTCTGTATGGCTAAAGAAAGCATCATCAAGACTAAAAAAAAGAACAGCTATATGGGCAAACATATTCTCCAATGATACTTTGGACAAGGGTTTGATCTCCAAAATATATAAAGAATTCACATGACTCCACACCAGGAAGATAAACAATCCAATTCAAAAATGGGCAAAGAACCTGAACAAACACTTCTCCAAGGAGCACATATAGGCCCATAAACACATAAAAAAAAATGCTCACTATCACTAGCCATCAGAGAGACGCAAATTAAAAGCACAATTAGCCCTGCCTGGTGTGGCTCAAGTGGATTGCGTGGGTGCCTGAAAACCAAAGGGTCACCTGTTTGGTTCCCAGTCTTGGGCACATGCCTAGGTTGCATGTTAGGTCCCCAGTGAGGGCATGTGTGAGAGGTAACCACACATTGATGTTTCTCTCCCTCTATTTCTCCCTCCCTCGCCCTCTCTAAAAATAAATAAAAAAATCTTTTAGAAAACTACAGTGAGATACCACTTCACACTGGTTAGAATGGCCATCATTAAATCAACAAACAAGTGTTGGAGAGGTTGTGGAGAAAAGGGAACTCTAGTACACCATTGGTGGGAATGCAGACAGAGGCAGCCACTGTGTAAAACAGTATGGGATATCCTCTAAAAACTAAAAATGAAATTGCCTTTTGATCCAGTGGTTCTGTTGCTGGGATTATACCCTAACATCCTAAAACACCAGTTTAAAAGAATTTATGCACCCTTGTCTTCATAGCAGTGTTATTTACAAGAGCCAAGTGATGGAAACAGCCTACCTGCCAATAAGTAAATAAGTGGATCAAAAATTGTGATACATTGTACACAATTAACTATGCAACAGAAAGAAAGAAGGAACCTCTACTGTTGGCCACAGCATGGATGGAATTGGAGAGTGTTATGCTAAGTAAAATAAACCAGTCAGTGAAAGACAAATACCATATGGTCTCAGCTATATGTGAAACCTAATGAAGAAAACAAATGAAGAAAATAGAACTAGAGACATGGGACTAAAGAACAAAGTGACAGTGACCAGAGGGGTGGGGAGAGGGTGCTACAGGGGAAAGAAGTGGAAGGTTGAGTCAAGGAGCATGTTCAAAGGACCCATGGACAAGGACAATGGGGTGGGGATTGTCATTGGGTGTGGGGGATGGATAGGACAGGGGAGAGCAAGGGTGGGGAAATGGGGACAACTGTAACTGAATAATAAGAAAAAAGGAAAAAAAGAACAATTTCAATTAAAATATTCAAAATGTTACAAATTACAATAAAATGCACTTACCTGAAAATGTTTAAAAAAGATGAGGGGTGTAGGTACAAATTGGCAGTTATAAAAATGGTCATGGGAATGTAAAGTATAGCATAAGGACTACAGAAAATAATATTGTTATAACTAAGTATGTGTCAGATAGGTACTAGACATATTAGGGTGATAACTTTGCAAGTTATATAAATGTCTAATCACTATGTTGCACACCTGAATTTATTTAATATTGTATGTCAAATTCTTTATTTCAACTCATATGTTTCCTAGTTAATATTTCTGAATGCTTCTTCTTTGTAACTGTTTAATCCTGCCTCAATATGTTCTCTTAGGTATTCAGTGATATTCTAGTTTGTTATCAATTACTGTTTGACTAGTTCATTAATTCTGCTTTTTCTGGTGAGGTCTGTTAAGTTTGTTGTCCTTCTTTTGGAATAGTTGCAGTCCTCAAGACATGCTATTTAAGAAGTTTAATGTTTAGTAAATTCCTAGGTTACAACAACTCTGAGCATGCTACCTGGGTTATAACTTTCAAGTTTCTCAGGCTAATGTTATTGACACTACTTTCATTTTACTAGGTTTAGGTTGTACATTCACTCTTTCAAAAGTTTATTCCCCCCTTCAAAGAGACCAACTTGCAATTAAGATAAGGTATCAACAAGTATAACAATTGCTATAGTTGGACAGCTTGAAGTATATCAGTCCTGTGTGTGGTTACTTGAAACAGACAATAAAACTATACACTGTCAGATATTGTTATCAAATTTGATAATATAATGTTAAAAACTGCTAAACAACTGGAGAGCATCATGCTAAGCGAAATAAGCCAGGTGGTGAAAGACAAATACCATATGATCTCACCTCTAACAGGAATCTAATCAACAAAACAAGCAAACAAGCAAAATATAACCAAAGACACTGAAATTGAGAACAGGCTGAGAGTCACCAGAGGGGAGAGGGGAGGGAATTTCAGGGGAAAAGGGGAAGAGTTTAAAGAAACAAGTATAAAGAACAAATGGACAAAAACTAGGCAGGGTGGAAATGGGAGGGAGGTGGGGAAGGCTGGGGCGTTGGGCTGGGATGGGAGTGAAAGACAGAAAACTGTAAAAGAACAACAATTAAAATAAATTGGAAAAAAACTGCTAAACAGAGGAACATCACTATATATATGCATGCCACATATAAAAAAGATTTAATAAATTAAATACCAAACAAAGTACATCTCAGTATTTTGTTTTTCATTGTGACTTTCTAACATCATGCTTAATATGTTAAGGATTCTGAGAAAATTTGGTAGAGCTAGTTTGATTCATCCTAGGTGGTCTGTTTTTCACCTATGATAGCCACTGAAAATCACTAGTAGTAATATTTGGACTCTTTTGGGGCATGGCTAAACTAAGTAAAATAGATGTGGTGTGAAAGCAGTACTGCTTGGAAATTGGTACACCTAAACTCCAAACACACCCCTGTCACATAATAGCTATGTGATCTTAAACATACTATCTAATTCTCTAGATTTCAAGTTCCTCATTTGTAAAATAGGTCTGAACTACATTATCTGTGATATTCCTTCAAGTTGAACAATTTTATCATTCAGTTTCATAAGGATATACTCCAAACAAATATCAGTATTCTGTGTAGAGGAATCTATTCCTTTAGAACAAAAAAAAGTAAAAAATGTACTTTTACATAAACCATGCAATTTCATACTGAACAAATAAGAAAAGAAGTCTGTATGAGGAGGGTAAAGTCTATAAGTTACACAGACTATCTGTAACTTACTATGCAAAAAAGTTGTTTTTAATCATTTCCTTTGTTAATCTTACACCTATCAATAGGTTGCCTCAGGGCATTTTCACAACATTCACCAATCCATCCCTGTTTAGTTTTAGCTGTTATATCTATAGACTCCAAATGCTAAATACTAGAATAGTAGGTCCTTACTGAGAGTTTCAATATCTCAGCTAGCTCTTGTGCTCTTAGAATAATCGTCTCTCATACATTCCCCAATAATCAGCCTTTCCATAGTTTCCAAATATCAGTCCCTTTCTTCAATTCCTATTGTTATTTTCTTCTTCTTGCATTAGGGTTTGAGTTGCCTTTTATACTATAGTCATATGATGTTATTGTGTCTACCCCTGACTGTCCTTAATTTTCTCTTAGGTCAGCTCTCTTGATGAACTCTCAGTAGGCCCACAGACACAGCACACTTCCTTCTAGGATGCTGATGAAAATCTGGGGTGGAGGGAAGAAAAGGGCAGTTCACCAGCACATAATGACTAATCCTAGCAAAATAAAGGGCAGGGTCCTTTTAATAAACAGAGCACTGCAGGAAGAGGGGGGAGCCAACAGAATAACTCCTAGGCCCTAATGAGACAATCATGCTACTGGAAGCTGTTTTGGAAGCAACAGGAATTTGTTATCCAAGATGTTGACTATCTATACCTAAGGCAGTTCTCTAAGATCTGATCATCAAGCTCTGAGGCCATATTTGCTTCTCACTGTCTTGAACACTTGGTGCTAATGAGCCACAATGCGAGCTTCCTGCTCCCAACCAAAGGCTGGCCATCCCTGTTTATAAAGAGGTAAAAGGGATTGTGGGAGATTTTACAAAAATTTAGCTCTTTCATCCACAAATGCCCAGTATTTCACGGCATTGCAGAAAAACTCCTGATATACCAGTTCACATGACTAATAATTTTTATTGAATTAATGTTCCTACATCCATAAGTGCTGCTTCAAAAATTATGATGTAGTGAGCTTTTTGCAAAGGAATGAATTTCTGAGATGAAAATTCATACTGTAGAATGGCACCTGGCTAGAGCAGATAGAACACTGTCCACGCTAGTAACTTTGGAATGAGTTTCCCACTGAGATGGTGGTGGGGACATTTTTTTTTTTTTTTTGCCTTACCTTATTTAGGCCAGGAGCCAGTTGAGATCAATTCCCTTCAGAGCAGGGCATTTTTGATGAAGAAAGGGCAGGGGTAGAGGGTAGGTGAATTCAGTGGAAACCCACAAGGGAGGACCTAATGGATGAACTAGCAGCAGTTCTCATTAGGATCTCATGGTGGGGGAGGGGACTTTATTTTTTAAGTTTATTCTGAAATGATTTTAAAATTACATAAAAGTTGTAAAAACAGCATAGCCACCACACATTTAATCCAGCATTCCACACATCAAAACTTTACATAACCATGATACAGTTACCAAAACTAAGAAATTAACCTTGGTATAATACTATTAAATAAACTATAGATTTTATTTGAATTTCAACAGTTTTTTCATTAATGTCCATTTTCTGTTCCAGGATCAACTTCAGGACACCACACTGTATTTAGCTGTCATATGTCTTCAGTCCTTCCAAGCTAAGAGAGTTCATCAGTTCTTCTACATCTTTCATGATCTTAACACTATGAAGAGCACCAACCAATTACTTTGTATGATATGCCTCACAAGTTTTTTGTTTTTTTTTTTACAAATGCCCTTTTACTGTTTTAGGATTGAATCCAAAATACTATGTTGCATTTAGTCATCATATATTTCAAGTTGCCTCTAATCAATGGCAATTTCTCAATATTTCCTTGTTTTTCATGACCTTGACAATTTAAGATTGTCAGGTACTTTATATGATGTCCCCCAATTTGGGTTTTTCTGATGGTTTCTCATGATTAAATTGAGATTATGTATTCTTAAGAAGGATAATATGAAATTGAAGTACCTTTCTTATTATGTAGTACCAGGAGGTTCAGGATATCAACATGGTATACTGGTGATATCAGCTTTTTGGTTAAGATTTCTTCCAGAACTCTCCACTGTAAAGCTACTATTTTAAAAAAATTGTGCTGTTAGATTCATATGAAGTTGGAAATGTAATACAAAGAGGTTTTTTGTATCCTTCATGCAGTTTTCCCCAATGGTACATATGTATGTTCTTGTAGCAACCACCATAAACCAGAAACAGAACTATTCCATCCCCACAAAGACCTTGCCCATGTTACCTCTTTAGTCACTGCCTCTCCCAATATCCCTAACCCTGGATATCGCCAGTAATTTCTCAAGCTCTTTAATTTTACCATGTTAAAGAATATTATATAAATAGAATCAGTCTGTATGCAACTTTTTGAGCTTGTCTTTTTTGCACCCACCATAATGTCCATGATATGTACCCATAGTGTATGTATATGTAGGTCATTATTTTTACTGGTGAGTAGTATTCCACGGTATGGATGTACCACAGTTTGTTTTACCATTTACCTATTGAGGAACATTTGCATTCTTTACAGTTTTTGGTTATTAAAAATTGTTCTGCTGTGAACATTCATGTACAGGCATTCATGTGGATGGAAGTATCCATTTCTCTAGAATACATGCCCAGGAGAGCAATTCCTGAGTTGTATGGTAACTTTATGCTTAGTTTTATTAAAAAAAAAAACAATTAAACCATTTTCCAGAGTGGCTGTACCATTTGACTTTCCCACCAGAAATATATAAAAGATCCACTTTCAACATATCCTCAACAGCATTTGATATTATTGCTATTTTTATATTAGCTGCTTGAATAGATGTATAGTGATATCACATCATGATATTAATCTGCATCTCTGTAAAGGCCAGTGATGTTGAACATCTTTTCTTGTGTCTATCTGCAATCTACATATCTTCTTCAGTAAAATGCCTGTTGCTGTTTTTTTGCTTAATTTCTAACTACATTGTGTATTATTTTGTTGCTCTTTGAGGGTTCTTTATTCTTTGTGAGATACATGATTTGCAAATAATTTCTCCCAGTTTATTGCTTGTATCCTCTTTTACAGAACAATATAACTTTAATGAGTTCCAATTTTTCAATTTTTTTTCTTTTATGGACTATACTTCCGGTATTAAGTCTAAGAAGTCTTTGCCTAGCCCTATATCCAAAAGATTTTCTCCAGTGTTTCTTTTCTAAAAAATATAAAGTTTTACATATACAAACTTATGTGATCCATTTTGGGACAACGTATACAGAAGGTATAAGATTTAGGCCAAGGGTTGGTTGGTTGGTTGATTTTTGCCTATGGATGTTCGATTGCTCCCACATTTGTTGAAAAGGTTACCCCTCCTTCATTGAATTGCTTCTGCAACTTTGTCAAAAATCAGTCAAGCATATTTGCATGAGTTTATTTCTGGGTCCTCCATTCTGTTCCAATGATCAGTGTGTCCATCCCCCTAACAAACCACACTGTTATGATTAATGTAGCCATATAATGAGTCTTAAAACCAGGTAATCTGATTCTTTCCACTTCATTCTTCTTTTTGAAATAGCCTCTTTAAATTGATTTTAGAGAAAAAGAAGGAAGGGAGGGAGAGAGGGGGAGAGAGAGAGAGATTGATTTGTTGTTCCACTTATTTATGCATTCATTGGTTGATTCTTCTATGCGTCCTGATGGAGGATCAACGTGCAACCTTGGTATACTGGGACAACACTCTAACCAACTGAGCTACCAGATGAGGACTGCAATAATATTCTGATTTTAGTTCTGATAAGAACTTGGAAGTCATTATTGCATGAGAGTCAGCCACTAATCGATGTTTCTCTCTCTCTTTCTCCTTCCTTTCTTCTCTCTCTAAAAATAAGTAAATACCCCTTGTGTGATTCCATCCTGCATGTCTGCTCTGTGGAACAGAAACCATGTATCTCTGTCCATCTTCTCTCCCACCTAAGTGCATGTTACCACCCCATGGAACATTCAATTGGACAAGGATATGAGACTTCTGAGGTTCCAGAACTATCTTTTTGGTTGTGAGCTCAAAGCTGACAAAGATTATTACTTTAAAGTGGATAAAGACAAAAATGAGCACCAATTGTCTTTATGAATGGTTAGTTTAGGGCCTGGTGCAAAGGATGAGTTGCACATTGTTGAAGCAGAGGCAGTGAATTATGAAGGCAGTCCAATTAAAGTAACACTGGCCACTTTGAAAATGTCTGTACAGCGAATGGTATCCTTCGGTGGCTTTGAAATAACACAACCTGTGGTCTTACAGTTAAAGTGTGGTTCAGGTCCCATGCATATTTGTGGACAGCACTTAGTAGCTGTAGAGGAAGATGCAGAGCCAGAAGATGAAGAGGAAGAGGATGTGAAACTCCTAAGCATGTCTGGAAAGAGTTCTGCCTCCAGAAGTGGCAGCAAGTTTCCACAGAAAAAAAAGTAAAACTTACTGCTGATGAAGATGATGATGATGATGATTTTGAGGATGAGGAAGTTGAAGAAAAACTACAGTAAAGAAATCTATATGAGATACTCCAGCCCAAAATGCACAGAAATCAAACCAGATTGGAAAAGACTCAAAACCATCAACACCAAGATCAAAAGTTCAACAATTCTTCAAAAAACAAGAAAAAATTCCTAAAACACCTAATGGACCAGGTTCTGTAGAAGACATTAAAGGAAAAATGCAAGCAAGTATAGAAAAAGGTGGTTCACTTCCCAAAGTGGAAGCCAAGTTCATCAGTTACGTGAAGGATTGCTTCCAGATGACTGACCAGGGGGCTATTCAAGATCTCTGGCAGTGGAGGAAATCTCTTTAAGAAAATAGTTTAAACAGTTTCCTAAAATTTTCCATCTTATTTCATTTCTTTAACAGTTGATATCTGGCTGTCTGTTTTATAATGCAGAGTGAGAACTTTCCCTATCATGTCTGATAAATGTTGTCCAGGTTCCATTGCCAAGAATGTGTTGTCCAAAATGCTAGTTTAGTTTTTAAATATGGAACTCCACCCTTTGCTTGGCTTTAAGTATGTATGGAATATTATGATAGGGTATAGTAGTAGTGGTGGTCAGAGGGATGGAAATGGTAGGGAGACAGAAATATACATGTTAAATAAACTCAGTATTTTAATAAAAAATAAATAAAATATTTAAAAAAAACACAATGAGATACCACTTTGCACCAGTGAGAATGGCCATCAGAAACAAAGCAACAAACAAGTGTTGGAGAGGATGTGGAGAAAAGGGAACCCTAGTGCACTGTTGGTGGGATTGCAGACTGGTACAACCACTATGGAAAGCAGTATGGAATTTCCTCAGAAAACTAAAAATGGAGCTGCCTTTTGACCCGGCAATTCCACTTCTGGGATTATACCCTAAGAACCCTGAAACACCAATTCAAAATAACCTATGAAACCCAATGTTCTTAGCAGAGCATTTTATAATACGCAAGTGATGGAAGCAACCAAAGTGCCCATCAGTAAGTGAATGGATCAAAAAAGTGTGGCATATTTACACCACAGAATATGTGGCATATTATTGTGTGGAATACAATCAGCAGAAAGAAAGAAGAAGCTTCTACCATTTTTGTCAGCATGGATGGACCTGGAGAGCATTATGCTGAGTGAAATAATCCAGGATGTGAACGACAAATACCATATGATCTCATGTATAAGTGGAACCTAATCAACAAAACAAACAAGCTAGCAGAATATAACCAGAGACAGTGAAATTAATAACAAACTTAGAGTAACCAGAGGGGGCAGGGGAGGGGACAAAAGGGGGAAAAATGGGTAGAAGTTTTTAGGAACCTGTATAAAGGATACATGGGCAACACCAAAGCGGGTGGGATTGAGGGTGTGAGGTGGGGACAGCTGGGGTTGGGGGGAGTAGTGGGCACAAAATGGAGAGCACTGTATTTGAACAAGAAAAAATGTATAAAAAATAATGACAGAAAACTTCCCTAACTTAGTGAAGGAAAAATCACACAACTTCAGGACACAGAGAATCCCACTAAAGATGAACGGAAAGAGATCCACACCAAGACACATTATGGTTAAAATGGGAAATTTAAAGACAAAGAGAGAATCTTAAAGGCAGCAAGGGAGAGTTATCTACAAGGAAGCTCTGATAAGGCTGTCAGCTGATTTCTCAGAAACCATACTTCAGGCCAGAAGGGATTTGCCATGAAATATTCCAGTAATGAAAACCAAAACTACAACCAAGACTACTCTACCCAGCAAGGCTCTCATTTAAAATGGAAGACAAAATAAAGAGCTTCACAGATAAAAAAAAAAAGTAAAAGAATACCTTTCCACAAAACCTGCTTTGCAAGAGATGCTAAAGGGATTGCTTTAAGAAGAAGTAGAGAGAGATGGGATCACAGGTACAAAGGGAAAAATGGCAATGAACAAACACATATCAATAATAACCTTAAAGGTAAGTGGGTTAAATGCTCCAATCAAAAGACATAAGGTAGTTGAATGGATAAGAAAACATGATCTGTATATCTGCTATCTGCAAGAGATCTATACTATACCTCAGAAGAAAAGAGTTACACAGGCTACATGGAAGGGATGAAAAAAATAACATACAAATGGAGACCAGGAAAATTCTGGTGTAGCAGTACTTCTATCTGACAAAAGAGACTTCAAAATAAAGAAGATAACAAAGAACAAGGAAGGTCACTACATAATATTAAAGGGATTCAACAAGAGGATATAAACCTCAAAAACATATATCCACCCAACATAGGAGCACCTAAATAGAAAGATATCTTAGAGGATTTTAAGGAAGAGATCAACAGCAATATGGTCATTGTAGATGATTTTAACACCTTACTGCCAACAATAGACAGACCTTCAAAGCAAATAATCAACAAGCATATAGGAGCATTAAATGACACACTAGATCAAATGGATTTGATATTTACAAAACATTTCACTGCAAAGAAACATTCTACTCAAATGCACATGGATCATTCTCAGAGACAAACCACATGGTAGAAACACAAAATAAGGCTTCATTGATTCAAGGAAATTGAAACATATTGTTACTAGGGAGAACCAAGTCAGGTTGCTACCTTTCTCAGTTCTTACCTTGCTGGCAAGAGAAGAATTCAGGTGAGAGACAAACATGTATAGTGGAATGAGATAGCAAGTATATGTATCAAACACAGGAGAATGAAGCTGCAAGCATGCACCCACCTAATGTGAATGCCCCACATATAGGGGAAATAGAGTTGTTAGTAAGTTTGTGCTATACACTTGAGCACCTGGCTACAAGTGGGCACTCAGCTAAACTGAGTTCGCCAACTACTGGAGTCCAGGAGTTATAGACCTCAGTCAGTTTCTAGGTTCCCCCTTCTTCTCCCTTTCCGGACATTGGGATCAATACAAAGTTTTAAAGATTTTATTTCCCAGCTAGTGGGGATGATATATACTAAAATCCAAGGGCTCCTTTCCTCCTGCATTGTCATCATTTTGGCTATCATAGTTTTTCTTGTGATGTTTGGAACGCCTGGCAATCTTATCAGACCAGGCTCAGGACTGCTGAATAAATGGATGAGGCATATCTACCTTATGTTACTAGCCTGCTATTTTTATCTTCTTTATTAGATTGGACTTGGCAGGGCCCCTGCTTTATTTCCCCTCTGGCTGCTCATTCCTGGCTGCCATCTAACATTCCCCAATCAAGTAATAGGAACACAAACCTTTGGGGAATTTGGGCATTGACCCCTCTAGCTCCTCCCTGCTGGAAGGGGGTGTTGGTGTGTTTTGGGTTTTTATACTTGCTGGTGTCCGCTGAAGGTGTCCATGAGTGATGTCCTTCTAGGGCTCTGCAATAAGGGGCCAAAGGTCAGTTTTTGTATTTACTTCAGGCCAATAAGGGTCATAAGCTGGTTCTGGCACAGTGTTACGTTTTCCTTCTCAGAGCAGAAAAGGGTGAGGATTTTGTGTGGAACATGTTGGCAGTGTGATCTAAGGGAGACAAGGGAATGGGATTTCAGATTAGAACAGAAAGGCTGATTAGGTATTTGTCTTTCGCTGTCTGGCTTATTTCACTTAGCATAATGCTCTCCAGTTCCATCCATGCTGTTGCAAAGGGTAGGAGCCTTCTTTCCTTCTGCTGCATAGAATTCCATTGTGTAAATGTACCATAGTGTTTTGATCTGTTCATTTACTGATGGGCACCTAGGTTGCTTCCAGCACTTGGCTATTGTAAATTGTGCTGCTATGAACATTGGGGTGCATAGTTCTTTTTGGATTGGTGTTTCAGGGCTCTTAGGATATAATCCTAGCAGTGGAATTGCTGGGTCAAAAGGCAGTTCCATTTTTAGTTTTCTGAGAAAATTCCATACTGCTTTCCATAGTCGTTGTACCAGTCTGCAGTCCCACCAACAGTGCACTGGGGTTCCCTTTTCTCCACAATCTCTCCAACACTTGTTGCTTGTTGCTTTGTTTCTGATGGCCATTCTCACTGGTGTGAAGTGGTATCTCATTGTGGTTTTAATGTGCATCTCTCCAATTGCTAGCAATGCTGAAAATGAACAAGCAAGTAAAATATAATCCAAGACATTGAAATTAAGAACAAATAGACAGTAACCAGAGGAGAGATGGCAGGGGATAATGGGGGAAAGGGTGAAGGATTTGCAGGCACAACTATAAAGGACACATGGACAAAACCAAGGGTTGGTGAAATCAGGGGAGGGAGGTGGGGATGGCTGGGATGGGTGGGACAGGTGTGGGGGAAAGGCAGAAAAGTGTACTTGTACAACAATAAAATTGAAAAGGATTTTAAAATAGGAACAGAGAGCCTGTTGGCTGGTTTTCCTAAAGTAGGGATAGACTGGTATCCCTTGACATGGAATCACTGTAATGAGAGGCAACAGCTTTGACAAAAAGGTTAGTGGATTGGAGGATTTGGAACTTTATTTGGTGAGGGTTAAATCTAATAGGAACAGGAAAACTCCTTTTCTGGGGAAGGAGGCTGAGCTGATTGACACACTGCTAGAGTATCAGAAATATGAGAAAGACAATTATATTAAGGCCTAGTTACTGTGTTATTTATCTGTAACAGATTTTTGTGTTTTGAAGTGGAGTTTGAGGTCCTCAATGGGTTTATAGGAGTAGGTTTTAGGTCATGGTCTCTGTGAGGACTCACAGCAAACAGGTTTCATTTGAGACAGGTGAACCCAACTGGCTCTTCCCATTAACTTCATGGCTGTTAGGGTGTTCAGTGTGGCCTGAAGCAAACCTCTCTATCTGGGTTATAGATGAGACTCAGAAAAGTTGTCCTTCCAGGATTTTAAATAGACCATGTCCCCTGATTTGACTTGTTTGTGTTGGTAGCCTTAAGTTTGTTTCCATACTCTTGTAATGCTTTTTGTAACTGCCCTAAATTAATGGTGTAAGACAATTTAGGGTCTGAATTATTATGTTCATGCCCCAGTTACTCTTTGGAGGAACAGATAAGTAGATTATTTACACATTAGTTCACTAGGCTACCCCCTCAAGTGACAGGTCTCTAAGCCCTCTGCTGATACTTGTCAAAGTAAATGAGGGTTGTTCCTAAGTCCCTGAAGGAAGACAGCCAAGGATTGAAGAGAAGGGTGTAGAGAAGGAAGTAAGGACAGAGTAGGTGGCCTCAATGTCAACAAAAACATTATTGTCCTACCTTCCACATCTATGCATACCCAAGGTTCCAGTCCAGTAATTGTGACCTCTTCAGATGGGGTCAACTGGGGTGGACAACTTTAGTCCTGAGTTAATATCTGCAAGGCAGTCATAGCCTCAGGCCTGGCACCTTTCAGCCTGAGGGACAGAGTGCCACCAGTGGCCTGCCTTCCTTGTCCTTATGGCATGGTGCCTGAAGTAGCTTCTCATGGTTTGGACATTCCTTGGCCCTGTGCCCCACTTTTTGACATATGAGATACTTAGTGTCCCTGGCAGTAAACCTGGAAGGGTTAGTGGCATGTGGCTGCCCCACAAGGGAGACTAAAATATGGGCATGTCTAGCCTCCTTCCTTTATCCTTCTCCAAAGTCTTGTCCTCTCTCTCCTTATCCCAGTTGTAGAAAACTGTACTGACTATGGTTACTATCTCATTTAAGGAGGCTCCAGGCTCCTGAATAAACTTTTGGAGTTTTCTCCTGATATCAGAGGTAGATTTTGTTAGTAACTTATCTTTTAATATGACCTGGCCTTCATATGATTCTAAATCTAGGTTGATGTGCTTGATTAGTGTCTCTCTTAGCCTTTCCAAAAATGTAGTGGGATTCTCATCTGGACCTAGGCTAACAGTGGAGACCTTGGAACAGTTAATGGCCTTATGTTTGCCTATATTGAGCTTGCTTTAATGCAAATTAGAAAGTGATTTCTTTTCTATTTTAGGAGGAGTTATTGTAGTCCCATTTAGGGTCTACTAGTGGAACTGGTGACTCTCCTATGAGGTATGGCCTACGAGATAGATGTTAAGTTGTTACTAAACTTAGTGGATTTCTTTATTACCTTTTCTTGCTTAAGATGTGATAACATCTGCTCCCAAGACAATCATAATATACTTCCAGATTAACTTATAGGCTAGAGTAAAGTGTTGGAATGCATTTGTGTACTTATTTGGGTTGTGGGAGTAGCTTCCCAACTCTACCTTAATCGGTTTAAGTTCTGTGAGAGAGAAGGGTTTATGTACTAGCTGAGGGCCATACACTCCTGCAGCCTCAATCAGTGGTAAAAGATTGGCTTGCCTCATGCCAATCAGTTGGCATGAGGCAAGCTTAGATCTTGAGCAAGAAAAGGTAATTGCTAGTTGACTTGGAGGTCCCAGAGATGGCAGTAGTGGTGAAGATGTTAAGGGCACCACTTCTAAAGGGATTTTTCCCTAAAGGCAGAGGTGTTGATGGAGAGATGCCTATGGAATGGCCTCTAGATGGCATTATGGTAAGAGTTAGTTATATTTGTAGCACAGGTCCCCTCTGCCTCTCAAATAGAATGCCTGCATGTAAGGGATTTTTGACCACCAATTTAGGAATTTGTGAAAGAGATCAAGCTGGGATACAGTACTGTGATTTAAGCTTTTGTGTAATGGCCAGCATTCTCCATTAGCCAACTGATATTGAGGCCAAACAGTGTTGCAAAAGAATACAGTCTTTTCTTCAGAGTTTGGAGGTCAAAATGTGACCATTTGGAAGAGATATAACCCAGTGGGGTCCTGTCTGTAGTGGACTCCTGATTTCCCATATGGAAAGAAAAGATACCAAGAGATTAGAGAGCCTAGCATCCTGGGGTATAATCTGAGGGCTCGGCATCCTAAGACCCAAGACCCTGCACATCCAGAATGGATGTCTCCATTATGGGAAGAGAGTATTTGTCCCTGCCTTTCTTTGGCCAATGAAAAGGAATTCACCAATCACCAGGATCTCTGTAGTTTAATGGTTACCTCTGGGAGCCAAAGAGGCTTAACCAAAGGGAGGACAAGAGGGTAAATGTTGCAACATAAGGAAATGTTAGTGATCCAGGGTGTGGTGCCATTTTCAGGGTATCCCTTCTTGTCTGCAGGAATAGCTTTGTCCCTCTGATGTCAGCTGTATTTTGGGGGCTGGGCGATGACCTTGAGGAGACAAGGGCTTAAAGCTAAAGCTGACAAGTGAACTTTTTGTTTCTATTGGTTAGGTTTTTGTCCTTCCTCTGCCTTGTTTTGACAGTTAAAACACTGACAATTGTTTTTACCAGTAACTCAGTAGGGGATCCTGGTCCCAAGGATAGCTTTCATAAATTTTTCCTGATGTCTGGGGTTGTCTGCTGTATAAAATGTATCCCCAGAAGAGCTTGGCCCTGGGCAGATTTACGGTTAATGTTTGTGTAGTTTTGTAAAACTTTAGTTAATTGTCCCTGAAAAAGGGCAGGGTTTTTATTCTTCCTCTCTTGTCCTTTGTCTGTCCTAGTTTGATAGACCCAGTTAGGTTCCTGATCTGGGATTGCATTTCTCCCTGGTTGGTACGTGCTGTTCAGTAAAATGACCAGCTAATTTATCAGCATAAGCCCTAGCATATCCTCTTTGTGCTGCTTTTCATCTACAGTGCAGCATTTGGAGATAACAATCTGTAAATCACTCCAAGATAGGTCATAAATCAGTGATTACAATTGACAAAAGGTTTTGTTTTTTGCAACAACACTTTGTATCAGTTAATTTGTTTTCCACTGTCTAATTGTACCTGGGTTTTCTGTTTGCAAATAACAGTTGGCTTTTGAAAATTAAAGAGAGCTTTTGGCTTTTTCATTTGTCATTAAAATTATCTTTACTGTTTATCTGTACCTTTCCTTTTATTTCTTATTTCTAGTAATCCTCGTTTCCATTTTCCTTCTTGAGTTTCCTACTCCAAAGTCCTTTCTTCCTGTATGTCTTTCTTTTATCATTTCTCACCTTTTTCACTTCCTCAATTCCTTCTCCTTTTTCTTCTTCCCTCTACAGAATCCTTCCTCAACTTGAACAGACCCTCCTTGACTTACATGAACTCTCTGTAACAAACACAAACCCTCTTCAACTTACACAGTTTTTCTGTAACTTACTCGAACATTCTGAAACTTTCCTAATCCTTTTTAATTCATCTAGAAATCACCAACCCACTTTCAGTTCTATAATTTATCTTTTATTTCCAAAACCATATATTCTTTCCCAACTGTATTATAATTTTCAACTTTTAGTGACAACTAAAAGTAATTAATTAGTATTCTTTAGATTAATAAATTTATGATAACTTTCAGAAGCAGTTCTTTTCCCCATTGGCAGATATATACAGTGTTCAAAAGTGAGCTGTTTTATGACCTAGTGACCTTCACAACTGCAAGGAAGCTGGAGAAGAGGGGGAAGATATCAGGCTTGGGCAACCTTCAGTTGCTTTAGTTTTAAAAGCACCAGCTTTTCTCTTTTCCCCAGGGGGTGGGGACAAGTTATTGCTTCTGGGGATAGTGAAATAAAGGAAAGACTTAGGGTTGAAGAAGTAACAGGAGTGAGTCAAATTGGGCTGCTTTGGCTCCCTAGAAATGTTATAGGAAAGGAGTGAGCCAAGGCAGGGTTGCCTTGGTTCAGTTGGAAGTCAGAAGAAAAGGGAGCTCTGGAGACAGGATTGGGGGGAAGCCCAGGTCAAGCCTCCAGGACCCTTAGAATTTGGGAAGAAATAAAACGTTTATGCCCAAGAAGGGGCATGGCTGAGAGCAAGACACTCACATAACAAATACAACACTGCCCCTTGGGGGAAAGATGTAAATAATACCAGAAACATTCTGGCACATAGAGGTGCAGCAAACTTCCAACTAAGTAATGATTTAAATTTATTCTTTCCCTGACTATGTTTTAGAGGCAGAAAAGACTAGGGATTTTGTAGTGGGTCAAAGTGTGTTGCTTGTGAGTGGAGCTTCCAAAGACCATTACAACTTTGGTCATCCCCAACTCTCTTACATGCCTCACTTTCTCCCCTGATTTTCTAAAATAATGCAGGGGGACTCAAACTTTTGGGTAACCAACCCTTATTTTGCATGTCCCCTAATGAGCCAAAATTATATTTTAGAAGTGGGAGTTCCCTATGAGGCCCTGGATGTCTTAAGGATTGACCCCCAACAACTCCATAAGGCCCTCACTCAGGTAAGGATACCCAAGAACTTAGACCAGAGGGAGGATGTGCCTCTTCAATTGTAAGTGCCTAGGAGAACCTGAACACTCATTTTAGATCTTATCCTTGTTTCTGTCTCCAAACACAGGCCCAGCACATTTGAATAACTCCTTCTCCCACTGCTGCATCTGTTTTTTAATCCTGAAAGTGACCAAAGTGATAAAACATTGCTAGTCCCTAGTTACTGTGTCCTGCATGGCTGGAGACAAAAGGTGGAATCCTAGTCATGGCACCAAAAGGTGTTATGGACCCGAGTCAGGGAGCTCCACCTCCTTGGTTCTTGCCTTGCTTACATGAGAAAAATTCAGGTGAGAGACAAACACATATAGTGGAATGAGATAGTAAGTTTATGTATGGAAACATATGAGCAGGCACTCAGCTAATCTGAATGCCCCACATATACAGGAGAAAAAGTTGTAAGTTTGTTCTATAGACTTGAGCACCTGAGTACAAGTAGGCACTCAGCTTATCTGAGTGTACTGGCTATTCATGTTCAGGGGTTACATACTTTAGACAGTTTCTAGGATCCCCCTCTGCCTCCCCTTCCAGATTTTTGGATCAATGCAGAGTTTTATTTTTTTTATCTTTATTGTATTTTTCCATAACCATTTAATTCTCAATGAACAATTTTAAAAGTATTCTTTTACAGCTATTGGAGATGATACATAGAGTATTTCAAGGGCTCCAGTCCTTCTGAATTATAGTTTTGGCTGTCATACTTGTGCTTGTGATGTTCAGAATGCCTGGCAATCATATCAGACTGTGCTTAGGACTGCTAAATCAACAGGTGACACATGTCATCCTTTTGTTTATAGCCTCCTATTATAATTTCTTTATTCAATTGTACTGGGTAGGGGCCCTGCTTCATTTCCCCTCTGTCTGCTCATTCCAGGCTACTACCTAACAGTATCAAACTCTTTCTAGGATCACAATGGCTTGAAACTGGGAATCAATCTCAAGAAAAAAAATCAAAAGTATTCAAATACATGAAGATTAAATAGCATGTTTTTAAATAATGAATTGGTTATCAATGAATTCAGGGAGGAAATCAAAGAATGTCTGTAAAAAATGACAATGAACATACAAGAAGCCAAAACCTATGGGACATAGCAAAAGCAATCTTGAGAGCGAAGTTCACAGCATTAGAGGCCCATCTAAAGAAAATAGAAAAATCTCAAATAAGCAAACTAACCACACACCCAAAAGAACTGGGTGTATGGTTAAAAACAACAAACAAAGCCCAGAGTGAGTAGAAAGAATAAAATAATAAAGATCACAAAGGAAAAAATGACACAGAGGCTAAAAATAATTCAAAAGAACAATGAACCCAGGAACTGGGCCTTTGAAAATATAAACAAAATGAAAAACCTTTAACCAGACTCATCCAGAAAAAAAGAAGCAATACCCAAGTAAATAAAATCTGAAGTGAAAGAAGAGAAGTAACAAATGATACCAAAGAAATACAAATGATTTTAAGAAATTACTATGAAGAACTATATGCTAAGAAATTGGACAACCTGGGAGAAAAGTATAAATTTATAGAAACATCAGTCTTCCAAAACTGAAACAGGAAGAAGCAGAAAATCTGAATTTGCTGATAACAACTAGCACAATCAAAGCAGTAACCAAAAAACTCCCAGCACACAAAAACCCTGGACCAGATGGCTTCAAAGAATTATTTTACAAAACATTTAAAGAGGAACTAGCTCTTATCATTCTCAAACTATATCAAAAAATTCAAGAAGAGGAAAGATTTCCAAACTCTTTTAATGGAACCAGTATTATCCTAATTCTGAAACCAGACATGGACACAACAACAAAAGAAAATCACAGGCCAATAACTCTGATGAACATAGATGCTAAAATCCTCAACAAAATATTATCAAACCAAACACAGCAACACATTAAAAAGTATCATCAAGTAGGGGTTATTCCAGGGAAGTAGGGATGGTACAGTATTCACAAATCAATAAATATGATACATCACATAAACAAAATGAGGGACAAAACTCACATGATCATATCAGTAGATGCAGAAAGATCATTTGATAAAATCCAATGCCCAATTATGATAAAAACACTCAGCACAGTAGGATAGAAGGAGCATACCTCATCATAATAAAGGCCATATACAAAAAAGCTACTTCCAATGTCATATGCAATAGGCAAAAACTAAAAGCTATTCTTTTATGATAAGAACCAAGAAAAGGATCATCTGCCTTATTTATCATTGTACTAGAAGTCTTAGTCACAGCAATCGGACAAGAATAAGAAATAAAAAGCATCCAAGTTGAAAAGGATGAAGTAAAACTGTTATTATTTGCAGATGACATGATATTGTACATAGAAAACTCTATGGACTCCACCAAAAGACTGAATCCTGATAAGTGAATTTGGCACAGTAGATGGATACAAAGTCAATATTCAGAAATAAATTTCATTTCTGCACAGCAGCAACAAACTGTCAGAAAGAGAAACTAAGGAAAAAAAAACTCATTTGCTATACCACCACCAACAACAAAATAAAGTACCTAGGAATAAATTTAACCAAGGAGGCAAAAGACCTGTACTCAGGAAACTGTATAATGCTGAAGAAAGAAATTGAGAAAAATACAAATAAGTGGAAGCATGTACACTGTTCATGGATTAGAAGAATTAACATAATTAATATGTTCATTCCACTCAAAGCAACCTATAGATTCAATGTAATTCCTGTCAAAATACCATTGCCATATTTCACAGATTTAGAAGAAATATTCCAAAATTTTATATTGAACCAAAAGTGAGCCCTAACTGCCTCAGCAATCTTGAGCAAGAAAACAAAGATGAATGGATCACAATACATGATATCAAACTATACTGCAAGGCCACTGTAATAAAAACGTTTGATACTGCCATAAGAACAGACTCATACATCAGTGGAACAAAACAGAGAGCCCAGAAATAAACTCATGTTTTTATGGTCAATTGATATTTGACAAGGGAGGCAAGAGCATACGATGGAATAAAGACAGTCTTGTTAATAAATGGTATTGGGAAAACTGGACTGGTACATACAAAGAAACAAAACTAGACTACCTACTTACACCATACTCCAGAATAGTTTCAAAATGGACAAAAGACTTACATATAAGTAATGATACCATACAAATCCTAGACAAAAACATAGGCAGTAAAATTTTGGATATTTCATGTAGCAATATTTTTTTCCAATATATCTCCTAGTGCAAGGAATCTAAATTAAAAAAAAATAAACAAATGGGACTACAACACATTGAAAAGCTTCTGCGCAGCTAAAGAAACCATCATTAAAATGAAAAGGGAAATCACTGTAATTATAGAACATATTTGTTAATGAGATATCAGGTAAGGGTTTAATGTCCAAAATATATTAAAAAACTTATACGACTCAACACCAGGAAGACAAAAAATTCAACTAAAAAAATGGGTAAAGTGCCTGAATAAACACTTCTTCAAGGACATCATACAGATGGCCCATAGACATACAGAGCTCAACATCACTAGCTATCAGAGAGAGGTAAATTAAAACTACAGTGAAGTATTGCCTCACAGCTGCCAAAATGGTTAACATTAATAAATCAACAAATGACAAGTGTTGGCGAGGATGAAGAGAAAAGGGAACCTTAGTGCACTGCTGGTGGAAATGAACACTGGTGCAGCCACTGTGGAAAACAGTATGGAATTTCCTCAAAAAACTCAAGATGGAACTGCCTTTTTATCCAGTGATACCACTGCTGGGACTATACCCTAAGGACCCTGAATCACCGATACAAAAGAATCTGTATGTACTAAAACTCTGCTATGAATGCCCCAATGTTCATAGCAGAGTTTTTTACAGTAGCCAAATGCTGGAAACAGCCTAATTTCCCATTAGTAAATGAATGGATTGAAAAACTGTGAATGGAATACTATACAGCAGAAAGAAAGAAAGAAGTCCTACCCTTTGCGACAGCATGGATGGAACTGGAGAGCATTATGCTGAATGAAATAAGCCAGGTAGTGAAAGACAAATACCATATGGTCTCACCTATAAGTGGAATCTAATCAACAAAACAAACAAAAGAGCTAAATAGAATCAGATACTCAGAAGAACAAATAACACTGACCAAAGGGGAGAGGGGAGGGGGATAATGGGGGAAAGAAGGGGAAGGGATAGCAAAGGAACACAAATAGAGGGCTCATGGTCACAGACAATGGAAGAGATTGACTGTGAGAGGGTACTGGGTAGGGGAGAACAATGGGAGAAAGGTGGGATAACTGTAACTGAACAACATTAACATTTTAAAAAAGAAGAAGAAAGTTGGAAGGATATCACCATTTGACTTTCAGAATTATTGTAAATCTACACTGATCAAGACAGTGTGGTTTTGGCAAAGGAAAAAACCATAAATCAATGAAAGAAACCAGTGAGTCCAGAAATAGATTCACATAAATATGGCCAACTGATTTTTGACAAAGATGCAAAACAATTTGAATGAGAAGAGGTAGTATTTTCAACAAATGGTGGTGAAACAATTATGCACCCATAGGCAAAACATGTAACCCTGACCTGAAGCTCACACCTTATACAGAATTAAGTAATCCAAATGTAAAACATAAAACTACATATTTTTTAGGAAAAAAAAAACAGAAGGAAACCTTCATGACCTTGAGTTTTGTAAAGAGTTCTTAAATATGACATCAAAAGCATGGTCTATAAAAATGTTTGTAAATTGGAATTAATGAAAATTTAAAAGTTTTGCTCTATGAAAGACACTGTTAAGAGAATGAAAAGTCAAGCTATAGAGTAGGAGAACATATTTTTAGATTTAACACAGTCAATTCAATACAGGTTCTTTGCAATTAATTGGGGGCTTACAGAAAGATGGAAAATTTTAAGCAGGCACAATTCATTCTAAAAACCCTTTATTGGACACCTGTACAAATATGAAACAATAATCAGTAGCAAGAATAAAGGTTTAATCTCATTCCCACAGCACATTTCCCTTAATATGCCTCCAGTCAGCAGTGCTGTATCTCTGGCATCCCAAGTTCAACTTGTATCTAAGCACTGTCAAATGAAAAGGAGATAAAATTACTAGTGTGTTGCAAGGTGATTAAATTTACACAATGGCTCTGATTTTGATTAAATGCCTAATCCCCCCCAAAAAAATTGCCTGTAGAGACACTAAATCTTTCAGCCACGCATGCTTCAATGCATTTATGCTTTATCCACAGAAGCACCAGTTTATTTTAGCGGATATTACTTCACCCCTCCATAGAAACACAGCATACAGGCAATGCCTGGAAGCTTATTCGGAAGAGTGGCAGAGACTCATGTAGCTAATTTGCAGAATAAATATTAGAAAACTGTGAGAGTGAACAGTCATTGTATTCATTCAGAGGAAAGAATGTACTATAGGCTCAGAGGCAGAATTTTCTACTCTACCAAAAATTGAATGACTTCTTAAAATGACATCTAAATACTTTCTCCTGAAACCAATGGCTTCCTTTCCACTAACAAACTCCAAGTTGCTCATCATGGTCTTGCTCTTCAGGAGCACAATGGCAAGGAGTAAGGCCATGTTATGCCAGCTTTGGAACTGTTCCTGTCAGAGTTGGTAGGTAACTTATGCATGTTCTCATCCTAAATATTATCCCAGACCATGATCACAGAGTAAAGGATTTTCTTATTACTCAGTTGCACTACAGATGGAAATCTTTGACATAAAAACATTCACACAAACAAGTCAAAAACCTATTCACTATAGTCATGATAGGCACCAATACACACCATAATATACCTTCCAAAATACCTGTCGCACAATTGAAAATGTTTACACAACAAAATTATTCTTAAGTATAATTTCCCTGTAGAACAACCTATTGGAAAGGGGTTGGTACTGGCTCAGAAAGGAAATGTCTTACCACTTTTCAATGTAGCATTAATAAATGGGGGACTATAGCATTGGCATTAGCAAGTTGTTCTTCACTGAACCCAAACTGAAGCAGTTGGAGAAAATTGATTATTTCTCTACCAAGACTGATGTAAACTATTCATTGCATATATTCCTATTTTCAGTAGCAGGTAGAGTCTTGGGCGGGCAACTACAGAAATCTAAACTGGACCAAACTGGTGTTCAATGTTCTATGCATCCATCTTTTTGAAGACATCCTACAGTTTTCTATCAAATGTGTATCAATTCCTTCCCAATAATTTCCAAATTCTAGAGGTAGCTATGGTCCACCTATGGCCTACTTAATGTACACCTTCACTGCATTCAGTGAATGTAAGACTCAGGTCACAAGTCAGTACATTATTGTTATGTTGTAAATAGTTACCCAAAATCATGGTAGGCAGATTGCATCCTCAAGCTGAAACAGTACTTTAGAATATGTCTGACCAACAGTACTTACAAAATAACCTTTTAAAAGTGCTATCATTGGGCTATTTTTTTAAGTGTGCAACAATTTGAATATAAAAAGACCAAATTTCACAAAATAAGGACTGTAAATTAGTGGACTAACATTTTCTAGTCATATGTTATGGCCCTTAAAATATGTGTAAGTATAATAAATAAATAGTTTTAAAGGTCATGAGATGTATTTTAATATTTCAAAAATATTATTGTTTGTTATTTTTTATAATAATCATTTTGGAATGTTAAACTGAAGATTGTTTCCTTGGCAAAAAGTTTTTCTTTATCACACTGGTTTATTATGGAAGAGTTTCTGTCACTCATGAAACTGCTTTGCTCTCTTTAAAAGAAATCCCCAAGGAGGCCAATCAAATGTGGCAGAGGAGTGAGTGAAAGCTATAGTAACCTCCTCCCAGAACCAATCTGGAGGAAAAGCCTTATAACTATGGACAGACAGAAGAAAGCTCTTCATCACAATGAGACTGGTAAGGAGTGTAGAGGAGGCATGAGAGGGTGATTGAGCTCCCATGGGTGGCAGCTGAAGTTTTGGAAGGATATTTTAGCATCTGGGGGAGGCTCTCCCTGAGAAGTATGGGGTCTAAATACCAAGTTGTGATCCCCAGTGTACAGCACCAGAGCCAGAAAGAAATCCATATAACATCCAGCTGTGAAAAGCAGCAGGGTTTCTGTTTTCTAGGGAGAGATGGCTGGAGACTCAGGGAGCCTCTTAAAGATCCAATGCACAAAATTTCACTTGCAGCCACTTATCTTGTGCTCTGGTGTAAGGAGGGCAGAGCAGACTAGAGATGCTTGAGGAGAGTATGGAGCTGGTGGCTCTGGGGAGAGAACTGAGAGAACAGCTACCAGGATCCCTGTGCTGAGTCATTCCCCATACTGCAGAAGCTATCTTTCTAAGCCAAAATGCTCCTCTCCCAGTGGCATCAGCCTGAGGGTGAAGCAATAGCCCTGCCCACAAGAATTACTTTGCTCCATTTATGGTGCTTAAGCCTTAAGTCAGAATGCTGATTACAGCTTGATTAAAATAACAAATTATTGGTTTAACAGCTGATTAGTTTAACAACTAAGGTGGAAAATACAAAGGAGCAGCCAAAATAGGGAGACAAAGAAACAGAACCAGAATGAAAAGAGAGAGAGAGAGAGAGAGAGAGAGAGAGAGAGAGAGAGAATTCTCCAGAAGAAGACTTAGATGAAATGGAGGCAATTTATCAGGTAGACAGTTTAGAGTAATGACTATAAGGATACTCAGTATGAAAAAAGACATAGAAACCATTAAAAAGGACCAGTCAGAAATAAAGAATGCACTATCTGAGATAAATAATACACTGGAAGGAATAAACAGTAGGTTAGATGAAGCAAAGGATAGAATTAGTGTTTTGGCAGACAAGGTTAAAAAAACAATGAGGCAGAGGAGAAAAAAGAAAAAAAGAATTTTAAAAACTGAGGAAAGCTCAAGAAACATTTTGGACAGCATAAAATATAGCAACATCCACATCATGGGAATACCAGAAGGAGAAGAGAGTGCCCAAGGGATTGAGAACCTATTTGAAGAAATAATGACTGAAAACTTTCCTAATCTGGTGAAGGAAAAAGTCATACAGGAACAGGAAGCTCAGAGAGTAATGAATAAGTTGGACCCAAAAAGGCCTACAATGAGACATATCATAATTAAGATGAGAAGGCTTAAAACCAAGGAGAGAGTCCTAAAAGCCAAAAGAAAAAAAAAAGCAGGGAGTTACCTATGAGTGAGAACAAATTAGACTTTGATCAGATTATTCAACAGAAATATTTCAGGCCATAAGGGAGTGATGTGAAATATTCAAGGTGATATTAAAAGCAAGGACCTACAAGCAAAGCTACTTTACCCAGCAAGGCTATCATTTAAAATCAAAGGAGAAATAAGGATCTTCCAAAACAAGGAAAAGCTAAAGGAGTTTGTTAACACCAAACCAGTACAGCAACAAATGTTAAAGGGTTTGCTTTATGAAGAAGAAAGAAGAAGAAGAAGAAGAAGAAGAAGAAGAAGAAGAAGAAGAAGAAGAAGAAGAAGAAGAAGAAGAAATTAAAAACCATCAAAGGTAAACATTCTAATAATAAGACAGCACTACATATGTGTCTATCAATAATCACTGTAAATGTCAATGCTCCAGCCAAAAGACAGAGAGTAGCTGAATGAACACAAAAACAAGAAACATTATATGCCTTCTCCAAGAGACCCACCTCAGATCAAAAGATACACACAGACTAAAAGTAAAGGGTTGGAAAAAGATATTTCATGAAAATGGAAAAGAAAAAAAAAAACTGATGTAGCAGTACTTACATGTGACAAAATAGACTTTAAAACCAAGGCTATAGTAAGAGACAAAGAATGACACTACATAATGATAAAGCAAACAATCCAAAAGAGGATATAACCCTAGTAAACATTTATGCACTGAATATAGGAGCACTTAAATCTTGATGGACATAAAAGGGGGGACTGACAGAAATACAGTCATAGAAGTGGATTTTAACACCTTATTGACTTCAATGGGTAGATCTATTAGACAGAAAATCAAAAAAGGAGATAGTAGATGACACACTAGATGAAATGGATTTCATCGATATTATCAGAGCATTTCACCCCAAGGTGGCAAAATATGCATACTTTTCAAATGCACATGGAATGTTTTCTAGAATAGACAACATGTTGGGATGCAAAACAAATCTCAATAAAGATGATTGAAATCATATCAAGCATATTATCTCACCACAATACTGTGAAACTAGAAATCAATCATGTGAAGAACACTGAAAAACATGGAAAGACATGGAAGCTAAACAACATATTATAAAACAATGAATGAGGAAGAAATCAAAAGATACCTTGAAATAAATAAAATGTGGACACAAAAATCCAAAATCTGTGAGATACTGGGAAAGCAATCATAAAAGGGAAATTCATAGCATCAGAGGCCTACCTAAAAAAAAAAAAAAAAAAAAAAAAAAAAAAAAAAAAAAAAACCCAAGAAAATTTTCAAATAAACAATCTAGCTTTACACATAAAGGAACTCGAGAATGAAAAACAAACAAAGCCCAAGATGAGTAGAAGGAAGTAAATAACAAATATCAGAGCAGAAATAAATTAAATGGAGTTTAAAAAAAGATACAAAAGATCAATGAATCCAAGAACTGATTCTTTGAAAAGATAAACAAGTTTGACAAAACTTTAATCAGACTCATCAAGAAAAAAATAAAAAGAGAAAGGACCAATGTAAATAAAATCAGAAATAAAAGATGAGAAATAACAACTGACACCAAAGAAATACAAAGGAGTGTAGAGAAAATATTATGAATAATTATATGCCAACAAAAAGAACTATTTGGATGAATTGGGTAAATTCCAAGAAATATACAATCTTTGAAAAAGAAATCAGGAAGAATAATAGAATCTGCATAGACAGATTACACCTTAAGAAATTGAAGCAGTAATAAAAAAAACTCCCAACAAACAAATACCCTGGACCAGAAAGCTTCACAGGTGAATTTTACCAAACATTCTGAGAACTAATACCTCTCTTACTCAAACTATTTCATAAAATTCAATATGAGGGAAGGACACAAACTCATTTTACAAGGATAGCATTATCCAAATTCCAAAACCAGATAAAGACACAAGAAAGAAATAAAATCATAGGCCAATGTCCCTGATGAACATAAATGCTAAAACCCTCAAAAAATATTTTCAAACCAAATACAGCGATGCATCAAAAAGATGATACTCCATGATCAAGTGGGATGTATTCTGGGAGTGCAAGGCTGGTAAAACATTCACAGATCAATAATTGTGATCACCACATAAGCAAAATGAATGATAAAACCACATGATCATATCAATAGACCCAGAAAAAGCATTTGGTAAAATCCCGCATTTCATTTCCGATCAAAACTCTCAGCAAAATGAAAATAGAGGGAACATACCTTAAAATAATGAAGGCCATTTTTGAGAAACCTATTGCCAGCATCATAATCAATGGTCCAAAACTACAAGCATTTCCCTTAAGATCAGGATGTCTGTTTTCACCTCCCTTATTCATGTAGTAATGGAAGTCCTAGCCACAGCAATGGGACAAGAAAAAGAAATAAAAGGCATCCAAATTGGAATGGAAAAGTAAAACTATTTATTTGCAGATGACATGATTCTGTATATAGAGAACCCAAAAGATTCCACCAAGAAACTACTAGAACTGATCAATGAATTCAGCAAAGTAGCAGGACACAAAATTAATATCAAGAAATCAGTTGCATATTTATATGCCAATAAAGAACTAACAGAAAGTGAAATTAAGAAAACAATCCCATTTATAATTGCTTCAAAAGAATAAAATACCTAGGAATAAATCTAACTAAGGATGTAAAAGACCTGTACATGGAAATTTATAAGACACTGGAGAAAGAAATTAAAGAAGATACAAATAAGTGGAAGCACATACTGTGTTCATGGATAAAAAGAATTAACATCATTACGAGGTCCATACTGCCTAAAGCAATCTATAGATTAAATGATATTCCTATCAAGTTTCCAATGACATATTTCACAGAACTAGTACAAATATTTCAAAAATTTGTATGGAACCACAAAATGCCCTACATAGCAACAGTGATCCTGAAAAAGAAGAACAAATTTGGAAGAATCACGCTACCAAATATCAAACTGTAAAACAAGGCCATAGTAATCAAAATAGCCTAGTACTTACATAAAAAGAGATGCATAGATCAAGGGAATAAAATAGAGACCCCAGAAATAAACCCACACCTTTATAGTCAATGAATACTTGACAGATGAAGCAAGCACATACAATGAGCTAAAGATAGTTTATTCAATAAACAATGGTGGGAAAATTGGACAGATACATGCAGAAAAATGGAACTAGACCACCTTCTTACACCACATACTAGAATAAATTAAAAATGGATCAAAGACTTAAATGTTAGACCCAAAACTATAAAAATCCTAGAAGAAAACATAGGTAGCAAAATCTCAGATGTTGCTCAAAGCAATATTTTATTGGATATATCTCCCCAGCAAGGGAAGCAAAAGAAAAAATTAGACAAACGGGACCACATAAAACTAAAAAGATTTTACACAGCAAAGGACAACATCAATAAAGTAAAAAGACAACCCACAGAATGGAATAATATATTTGCCAATACATCTGATAAGGGGTTAATATCAAATATTTATAAATTATTTACAAAACTCAACACCAAAACCCCCCCAAACAACCCAATTAAAAAATGGGCAGAAGACCTAAATATACACTTCTCCAAACAGTATGTACAGATGGCTAATAGCATATGAAAAGAAGAAGAAAAAGAGCAAGCAATCAGAAATCTATTTGAAAAAAAAAATAATGAAAGAAAACTTCCCTAATTTGCTAAAGGAAATAGACATGCAAGTTCAGGAAGCACAGAGAGTCCCAAACAAGATGGACACAAAGAGGCCCACCTGAAGACACATTGTAATTAAAATGCAAAAGGTTAAAGATAAAGAGATGGGAAGGTGCATGTGGGAGGATGGGTGACAGGTGAGGGGATTAAGAAATACAAATAGGTAGTTATGGAATAGAGAGAGGTGGGAGTATGAAGGACAGTATGGGAAGGGTGTAGCTAAAGAACTTACACATATGAACTGTGGACATGAACAAGGGTGCAGGGATTGACTGAGGGCGTGGCGGATGTTGGGTGGAGGGGAGCAAAGAGAGAAAATCAGGAAAACTGTAATAGCATGATCAATAAAATATAATTAAAATAAAATAATTAAAATCGAGAGAGAAGAAAAGAAGTAGGTATCATTTTTGGATCTGGTAACAAGGGAGAAGGGGACAAAAACAATAAAAGTGCAATTTTTAATTTAGTAGTAAGAGCATGAAGTCTACCTTGTTTTCAGCCATGAGCAACCTCTGTTGACATTTTCAGCTTAGCCTTAGACAAAGGGCCAATCAGTATCCTTGTCAAAGGAGAGGGAAGTTACCTTTACAACACATTTCACATTACCAAACACAAATATTATTGCTAGAGAGAGCTATCTTCTTCAGAATATTAATACTTCCAGTATTTTCTGCCATATAAAATTAATTAAGGTGTTGTATTTATTAGTGCCTACTATGAATAAAGCATTATATAAAGTTCACCAGCATTACCTCATTTAAACTAAAGACAATCTCCTGATACAGATATGTTATCCTCATTTCACACAGAAAATAGAGGCTCAGAGAAGCTTTGTAGCTTATTCAAGGTCATGTAGGTTGTAGTACTTGATAGGCTTTCATGTAGTCTCATTCTCCCCCTCTTTATTGTTACTCTTCCAATATATTCAAAAGTTTCTGTGTTGTATCGTATTGTATTCTAATGTGCATACATTTTACTGTACTGTCACTAAAATAGTATCTCCATGAAGTTATAACCAAGAGAAATAGAGGCTATGAGCTGACCAATATAAGATTTTAAGAAATGGAGAGAAAAATGGCAGCACGGTAAGAGGATGCACATCCCTCTACCCCCCTGACACAGGTGTTAAACCGGGACATTTTTCAATGCAGCACAGCAAACAGACAGCAAAAACACAGCATATTTGAAAACAGATGATCAAAAATTGCAGTGGACATTGAAAAACGGATGGTAAGGAAAGTATTCTGGTGG